>CM055202.1:5282664-5325164 GCA_029224185.1 Karalla daura
TGTGAATACACACTGACCCTGCAGGGCGTGCTCCTCTCTCTGCGTGCTAGCGAGGGAGGGAGCACAGTTCATGATTCAGGAGGTCAGGTCGCCGCTCCATCCTCGTCACTGGCGCAGGGTCAACAGCATCTCTATAATGCATCCCTTTCACTCAGACTGCAGCTCACTGCCTCATAACCTTGCCTGCTGCACACTCTGAACGGTGCATGAGAGGAGATAGAGAAATACAGTCATGTGCTGTACGTACATTTTTCAGGGCAAGGCTTCTTCAGGATCGTGGTTAATGGCCCTAAAGTTTCCCAATGACTGTCCCAAGCTCAAGCTGTTTGCTCCTACTAGGAAATGAGGGTGTTGAACGGGAGCATCCGGAGAGCTGCGATATCTGATTTCTGAAGACGTACGACCGCACTGTCCCCCGTAATCATCCAGGCCACGTGTGCCTCTTCTGAAACATCGCTCTCGCTGAACAGATATGTAAAAATCAATGATGATTCATCATTTGCCCTGTTTATCTAAAGCAAATGAATAAAGTGTGATTGTACTGTGTTCTCCCACACAGTCTCCACACAATGAGAAAACATGAATCATTCAGAACATCCTGAGTGCTTTGTCTCTGTGTTCCTTTGCTTCCTTTGCTGTGACACTGGGAACAGATCGATCCAGGGACGCTTCCTGCCCGATGATTCTGGCCACTGGCTCAGAGTGCCACTGGTCAGGATACTGAGGCCAGAACTGGCCCTAATGCTGTAGCCATCAGTGTGTGAGTGTGTGTGTGACAGGTTAGTGCTACAGATGGACTGTGTGGGGGAGCTTCTGCCACCACTGTGTGAATGGGGTGTTAATGGGGGAATGTGGCTGCGTTTCCATCACCCATCAGATACGTGCAGAAACCAGAACTGCAGATAGAAACACCTACATTTTCAACATCTCTCAATCATCATTACAACATTCACTTGCGGGGGTTGTTTTTTCAGATATGTTGATGTGATGGTTTTTCTCAGAAGTGTAATTGAACACATTATGTCATATGGACATGATGTAGGGGTTTCATATGACCAGTTAGTGGAACGAGACTTTTTCTGATCAATAATCAAAAATGTCTCATGGAAACTCATGGAAACTTTGGCTGTCCATCTTGCTGAAAGCGGAGTGTGGCAGGATGAGCTTCCACAGGACGCTGAAGGAACGGACTTGATGAAAACACAGCTCCTGAGCCCTTCAACTGAAACACCTATCAATGTACCGAACTGCAGTTTTAGAAATGTGGCGATTATTATGTGGAAAAAGTCACAAAAACCAGCCTGTTTACCATGTGCAAGAAAACCAAGGGACTGTTAGTGTGAGCAGAGGAACAATTTACACCCCGACTGCAGCAAACAAGCCCCCCCCCCCCCCCCCCCCCCCCCCCCCAACCCCCCCCCCCCCCCCCCCCCCCCCCCCCCCCCCCCGGCACAGCGGCCTACCTTTATGGCCTTCTGGATGTTGAGGCAGGAGTCTCGGATGGTGCACAGCAGGTTGTTGAAGCGGCCCATCTCCTGCACCAGCACCGTGTTCATGCTCTGATTGTAGCTGGTGGGGAAGCGCCTCATCGCTGCCTCCAAGTCAAAGTCTGCCGGCAGCTTGCTCAGGATGTCAGCTGCCACATCAAAGACCATGTCATCGGAGGATTTGGCGTCTCCGCCTGAAGAGCGGGACTGATCAGACACAGAGCGACAGAGGACGGCTGAGAAGCGCAGCCAGGACCGCAGGTTCACACTGGTTTGACAGTTCAGCTTTTTTCTCCTCTTTTTATGAAAATGATCTTTTGCTGTCTTTGACTTGTCAAATTACGTATTCCCTTTTTCGGGCTCCTTTGCATCGGGGCTATTTGGGTCCCCAGGCCGTGACGTTGAAGGGTTCTGATGGTGGCTCGACTTTGCTTACGCTCAGGCGTCTTTGTGCCGCACGCATGAAGATTTACGCTTTGAAAGGGACAGGAAATGAAACAGAATGTACAATTCATATCTCCATCTGCCCCTTTCCTTCCTTCACTTGACATTAGCCAAGTCCTACTGCAGCACGACCGGTGATGGAGTCCTAAGTATCCCCAGTGTTTACTGGGATCCCACTGGGAACAGCCCTCCCAGCACGCCTCCTCCCACACACACACACACACACACACACACACACACACACACACACACACACACACACACAGATCTGGCACAATCTTCTCAACAATTCTGCTAATCATTCATGCTGATAATCAGTGGATCTAGTGTGCGGCTCTTCCGCTCCCCTCTCAGCTTGCAGCATTTACCTATGTGATGCTCAGTCTCCAGCCGGCGGTAATGGATAATCATTGGCTAATGGCATCGGGGTTACAGTAGGGGAATGACAAATAGCTGTTTCATTCCATTTGAAGCCTCTCCCTGTTTATCGGTCATTGAGACTGATGAGAACGTATTAGATGCTAATAAAGTCCACACATGACTGAAGCCATTATTAATCTTGTTGAAAGGGGTTTATATGAATAAATGCCAGACTCCATTGAGCTTTCATTTCGACTCCACGTCTGGAAGAGGCGACGCCTGTGCAAATGTCTATTTGTTTGCAGCGGTGCGGCTCTGCGGTTTGCTCTACGTCTGCCTCGCTGTGCTGCACGTTGCTCCATCAGGAGATTCAACTGGAGGGATGAAGCGTATGAGATCCATAGAGCAGCGTGTGCACGCACAGCCCGGCAGGCTGATCCTCTACGTGCGGATCACGAGTTTAACGTCAAGTTGAATTCCCGCAGGGATCCGCACTAGTCTTTGGCACAGCGGAAAATCTTTGCCGCTCTGTGTCTCAAAATAAATAAATAAATAACCGGGTTTATGCATAAATAAATCACCCTTTTCCACTTTGCGCTTCTATCGCCTTCAAGTAGGCCTTGATGTGAAATCTCACAGAGCTGATTCGCAGCCAGCGCCGCCCGGAGCCGGGGAGGTGGTGGGATGGGAGCCGGCAGCCAGCGAGCCTCGGTCTGGCTCTGCAGAGCTGCCATCTAATGATGTGGGATCACAGGGCTGCGCCACAGCCACAGCCACTCACACTGCGTCTTTGCAGTGTCAAACGCAGACAACCTAATAAGAGGGAGTTTCTTCCCCTGCTCGTCTGTTCTTCAAGACGTTGCTCTGCAAACAACTGAAATATTTATTTATATTTTCCTCTCTAATTAATGCTGCATAGCACATTTAAATGAAGGGGATGAAATATTTAACGCTGGCAAGGATACTTGTAAAAGTCAGTGGAAACTCGGGGGGAGCATACTGATGCTGTGTGTGTGCGTGTGTGTGTGTGTGTGTGTGTGTGTGTGTGTGTGCGTGTGTGTGTGTGTGTGTGTGTGTGAGAGGGCCTGTGAATGTGGAGGTGCCTGGGTCTGCATGTGCGAGCGTGCTTTGTGCGTGCTGTGCCACTGGCAGGTGAGAGTGTGACGCGCTCCATCAGCAGCTTGAGAATGAAGCAGCCGAGTGGTGACCTTCCAGCTGAGCGCCTGGGACGCTGGAGCGTCTGGGACGCTGGAGCGTCTGGGACGCCGGAGCGTCTGGGACGCTGGAGCGCCTGGGGAGCGCCTGGGACGCTGGAGCGTCTGGGACGCTGGAGCGCCTGGGACGCTGGAGCGCCTGGGACGCTGGAGCGCCTGGGACGCTGGAGCGCCTGGGAGGCTGGAGCGCCTGGGACGCTGGAGCGTCTGGGAGGCTGGAGCGTCTGGGACGCTGGAGCGTCTGGGACGCCGGAGCGCCTGGGACGCCGGAGCGTCTGGGACGCTGGAGCGTCTGGGGAGCGCCTGGGACGCTGGAGCGTCTGGGACGCTGGAGCGTCTGGGACGCTGGAGCGCCTGGGACGCTGGAGCGCCTGGGAGGCTGGAGCGCCTGGGACGCTGGAGCGTCTGGGAGGCTGGAGCGCCTGGGAGGCTGGAGCGCCTGGGACGCTGGAGCGTCTGGGAGGCTGGAGCGTCTGGGACGCTGGAGCGTCTGGGACGCCGGAGCGCCTGGGACGCCGGAGCGTCTGGGACGCCGGAGCGCCTGGGACGCTGGAGCGCCTGGGACGCTGGAGCGTCTGGGAGGCTGGAGCGTCTGGGACGCTGGAGCGCCTGGGAGGCTGGAGCGCCTGGGACGCTGGAGCGTCTGGGAGGCTGGAGCGTCTGGGACGCTGGAGCGTCTGGGACGCCGGAGCGCCTGGGACGCCGGAGCGTCTGGGACGCTGGAGCGTCTGGGGAGCGCCTGGGACGCTGGAGCGTCTGGGACGCTGGAGCGTCTGGGACGCTGGAGCGCCTGGGACGCTGGAGCGCCTGGGAGGCTGGAGCGCCTGGGACGCTGGAGCGTCTGGGAGGCTGGAGCGCCTGGGAGGCTGGAGCGCCTGGGACGCTGGAGCGTCTGGGAGGCTGGAGCGTCTGGGACGCTGGAGCGTCTGGGACGCCGGAGCGCCTGGGACGCCGGAGCGTCTGGGACGCCGGAGCGCCTGGGACGCCGGAGCGCCTGGGACGCCGGAGCGTCTGGGACGCCGGAGCGTCTGGGACGCCGGAGCGCCTGGGACGCCGGAGCGCCTGGGACGCCGGAGCGTCTGGGACGCCGGAGCGCCTGGGACGCCGGAGCGTCTGGGACGCTGGAGCGTCTGGGACGCTGGAGCGTCTGGGACGCTGGAGCGCCTGGGAGGCTGGAGCGTCTGGGACGCTGGAGCGTCTGGGAGGCTGGAGCGTCTGGTGTGTGGGCCGCGGCACAGGGCTGCTGCCACCCAAAAGCACTTCGCTCTGGTTGTTGTTGTTGTTGTTGTTTTCACCTGTACCCATGCTGCCGCCTCATGTCTGATATTCATCACTAGGTCGTGGTCACACGCCTCCAGGTCATTTAATGGCAGAAGAATTCATGTTCACCATTAGTTTTAGCACGACCAGGATAAAGTCTATGGGCACACAACGCAGGTAAAAGAGGCAGAAACGTGACTTTTTGGTCCGTATCTGATGTCTTCCTCACATCTGACCCAGGACGCTTTCACGTGTGGTCTTAAACTGGACACACACACGACCTCAGTCTGAGCAGTCAAGTCCCCCTTCAGCTGACATTTACATCACTGGAAGGTGCTGGAGGGGGCGGGACGTATCAAGATGAAGAGGAGGGAGGTATGAAGATCAAATGTAAACAATGGACAAAACAACAACAGCTTTAACTTTATCTGCTCTCGCCTTCTTCCATGTGACTATTCTGTGGTCTCCACAGTCCTCCATGACAGTCGTGGTGAGCAGTGGAGAAAGAGCTATCGACAATTTTCACATCTTTTTCACGTGTGGGTCACATCAGAGTAACATACTGTTCTTATTGACTGACAGCTTCACATTCGTATTATAATGTGAACAACCATCAGAAGTGAGCAGTCCGAGCGGCAGCTGGCTTTACCTGGGTGAGCAGGATGCTGTCAAACAGCAGCTGCGTCTCGGCCTGGTCCTTGGTGATGTCTGCGTTGGCGTTCATGCCGAAGATCTCGGGCGAGGGGTTGAGCGGCAGCGCCTTGGTGTACTCTATGTAGCTGTTGTACTGTGACGGGGGGCGGAGGGCAGAGCAGAGGGAGAGGACGGGCAGCCGAGTGAGGGGACAGCCTGAGACGCCGCACCGGGAAACATCTCGAGTAATAACACTCATTGAAAAACAAGTCGGCTCCTTAGATTGCTGACATTTATTATAATGACTATGTAAATGTGACTTCATGAATAAAAGATGCGGTTGGAGGGGGGGGGGGGGGCGCGGAGCTGGAGAACAAAATGCCAAATAAAATGGAGCGCGCCATAGATTGCACTTGTGTTAACAAATATATCAGCCCTCACTGATGGAGGCTGCCTGCTGTGCCTTGTTACACACATTTTATCTCCTAATGACTTTTTAAAGGTGGCGAGCCACCGACAGGCCTGTGAGACGCTGCGTTCAGAAACGAGCACGCTACAAGGAGTTCAACTTTTCTCCAGCTTTTGAAGGCAAAGAGACTGCAGGCACAGCTGTGTGTCACTGAAGGGAGCGAGGAGCAATGAAGAGCTCCCCCTAGGGGCAAGTCCTCCGCCTGCTAAATGTGCCGGCATCTCTAATCTACGCCAATGACTGTATCGATTTCCCCTGGTAATAACATACAGTGTTTCCTCCACAGAGGACACAAAGACTCGACACTGGGGGCTTTTTCCTCTACTCACATCTCCCTCGTCCGGCGCGTAGTAAAGGCCGCTGGAGTCGAACTTGTACGCGGGGTCGTGGATGACCTCCGAGGTGTAGAAGATGGAGAGGATGGTGCGCAGGGTGCGCCTGTCCCAGTCGTCCGTCACGCGGCCTCCGTAGTTACACTCCCCCGTCATGTAGCGCAGGGCGTCGAACGGCACTTCCTGCAGGGGGGCAGAACTCATGCACGTCAGAGGGGAGGCCAGGAATAGCCGCGCGTGGGGCGGCCTGTCCAGCAGGAGGCGCGTACGGAGCAGCGCCTCATGGGTGTGTGCTCCCTGCCGCAGCATCTCCAGCCTTAGCAGAAGCCCCTGCACGAGCAGGCGAGGTGAGAGGTGCGGCCTCGCTGGCATTTTCTGGGAAACTTCACTTACAAATTCCAGCGAGAGACACTTGGTTACAGGATGGAAAATGTCACTCCTTTCAAAGGGGAGAAAGACAGGCTCGGCAGTCTATTCCTGCCACTGCGTCTGAGCCCCGGCGCAGGAGCGGGGAGTGGTTGGAGAGCTATCTTTTTGTGGAAAAATGTCAAGAGGGTTTTTTGAATACAGCTGATGGAAGTAGATACTTGAGTGAAGAGACGCCCACTTCTGAAGGGCAGGATTTCTATTACGGGCTTAAATGTGGATATATAGGTAGAAGTGGATCATGCGGGTGCATCTGCCAGGGCACAGAGTTTGTGTCTCCCCAAGAAGAAGTCAGAAATAGTCTCCCAGCTCATCTACGTGTGGGTATGAATGCACGCAGACAGGGAGAGGCAGTGTGAGTGACAGAGAAATAATGCCGTAGTTTGATAAAGACATTCCAGATACCCCTACAAAGAGCATTTTGCTCTTTCTTTGTGTGTTGCTCTCTTGTTACGTGGTCATTGAGAGTTTGATGGCACGTTCAGTCGGGCTGAGTCGGGTTCTTTGATAAACGGCCTAGTCTGTGATCCCTCCTCAGGTGCAGCTGCTAAATGTCTGATTCTCTTTCTTTCAGTCGTCATAAATAAACCAGTCGGTCTGTGTGTGAACCCAAACCTCCTCAAAATCATAAAAGTCTGGTAGCGGGTCCCCAGCTTTAGGCTGCTAATGAATGAATAAGCACCTGGTACTGCTCCAGGAACATGTGCAGCTGCTGCACTGAGATGCGCAGGTCGGTCTCGTTGAACTCGTACGGAATGTTCCAGCCCAGAGGTCCGAACTTCCTCCTCTCCTGGGTCAGGGCGTGGAAGAAGCACAGGCCGTACAGCAGCTTCTTGAACACTGCCTGCGGGGCGGAGAGGCAGGAGAGCAGGGTTGGCCACGGACAAACAGAGGCGGCCGTTTACACTTGCCAGAGATGAAACAGACACTCTGACCAGCACGGTAGGGGCGATGGCAGACACATAGGAGCTCGACACACCCGTCCACCCATGTGGGCGTGATGGATAGGCACAGCAAGACACATGCGCTCACACACACACACACACACACACACAGATGTGCATGCGTGCACTCACTGACCGGTTTGCTGCAGCTGCTGAAGAACTCCGGGTCAGAGATGGGGTCCATCAGGAAGGAGCGTGCGATGTTGGAGCGGAGGCCCTTGGGAGCCTCGTTGGTCATCTTCACGCCGTTCTGCAGCACGGCCACCGGGAAGGTGGGGGCCGGGTAGCTGGTCAGCCACAGCCTGAAGTCTGGGTGGGTGGTGTCTGGGTTCAACTCCTGCTCAAAACAGCACAACAGGACGAAAGAGTAATGCATACCAGGACCCACAGGTGCAGAAACATCACCGTGACCTCAGTCACATATAAAGAGCCGCTGGAAAACAGGCGAATCAACAGAGACAGTAGCAGAGAGGATGTGAAGTATGAGTGTAACACTGTCTACACTGTTCACAACTCTGACTCAAACATGTAAGACTGGCTGTGAATGATACTCCAGATCCAGTTGCTAGGATCTATTGTTCAGCAATGCAATGTTCAATCACATGATCATTCATGTGAAGGGCAGTGCGTGGTTGCCAGATAAACATGAATTCTCATACCAAATATAGGATTGATAACCGGGATTATAAAATAGCATCTGAGGCATTCCTGATGACACATATGATCCCTTGCGTTGAGAGTCAGTTCTTTAAGACATTCTTACAGACTTGTGAAGTGTGTTTGCAGTCTGGTGAATGCACCAGTGTGTGCTGTGACCTCGCAGACTTTCTCCAGCGTCGACATCCAGGATGTGGCCAGGTGGCAGTTCTGCAGAACCACCCAGGTGCCCTCTTTCAAGCCCGTCTCGATCATGCGCATAGCAATGGGTCCCTGGCCTTGGCCCAGAGAGAGGGAGGTCAGCTTGCTACCTGTGAAGCCCTGGGGGGGGGACACATAAATAAATAAGTAAAATCAGCCATATTTGATATTTGATGATGCAGCTGCTGTGTGTTTGAGGCCAGACTGCTTCCCTGGGCTGGTCAGACACGTGTGGGATACTGGGAACTCGAGCATGATTCAATTTCTTCTTTCATTCAAAGTTTGTTAGACACAGGAGGCTTCAAAGCAGCGGAGTTTCCCCCGGTGCCTCCCTTCCTACCTTTTCATCTCCAAACTTGAGCAGCGCAGCCATGGGGTCTGATCCGGGGGAGAGGATGAAGATGAGCGGGGCGCAGCAGTGGCTATCCACAAAGGCCTTGCTCAGGTTGAAGGGAGGCACTTCGATGAAGGGGTTGCCCAGACTGCTGGAAACAAACTCCTGCACCATGGGGATAATCTGGAGGGGGAGGAAATCTGCCCTTCATCAATCATCCTCTAAAGTCACTAACTGAAGATACATTTCAGGGAAATAATGCTAATAACGATGAGTGTGAGACGAGACCTTGTCTGGCCTCAGACATCGGATCATCAGCATCCTCTGGAAGGCGCTCAGCTTGTCCTGCCACTCCTCAGGAAACGGAGTCTGGTGGGGATTCTGCAGAGATGGAAACAAAGCACGTTGGAACCAGAGTACCGTACGGTCATGACTTCATTCCTCCAGAGGCCATGGAAGGAATCATGGAAGTTGTTTTTAGTAATATCTCAAAATGTATGTTTATAGGTAATCACATTTTCACCAAAAAAAAGGATTTATATATAAATGTAAAAACATGTTGTCCCTGTCCTGACTGATGACTGATTTCTAATGACTTGTGTCACTGATTTATGACGCTAACATTCTAGGAACATCCAAAATGTTTCAGGCCTGAAAATACAGCATCAGCTGTTACTTATCAGCTACTCATTTTGTTGTAAGTTGACCAAACAGTGCCTAACACATAGAAGTTGCTTTGGTTGCTGAAAGGCAAATCCCCGTGCCAAAGCATAAAAAGACGGGCTGGAGTAAATGGCATCTTTCAGTGTTTGAAGGGAGAGCGTTCCATCATTTTATTCATTAGGCAGAGAGGTGTGCCCCTCATTAGGCTACTTTCACATAGAAAATGCAGCTGAATGCCTTATTGTCAACTTTTGCGGGAGAGGATGCGGGAAATTACGGGGTGGGGTTGCATTGTATCAAGCTGTTGCAAGATTAAGCAACGTAATTAAGCAAAAAGAGGGGTAATCTGTAATGTGAAGGGGCGGGGGAGCGAGGCGGGGAGGTGGATACATATGTATGAACGATCGAGACTGAGGAGAAAGAGAGGAAAGAACAGAGGGAGAAAAGAGGAGGAGAGGGGGAGAGGAGGAGAGGGGGCGAGGGGGAGAGGGGGAGAGGAGAGGCGGTGGGTGCTGGGTCAGAGCGGCGTGCGTGATTCATGTGTGGAACAAGTGTAGCGGAGGAAGTGAGCAATGGCGGGCGCAACTTTATGGGATTCCTTCCCCCGAGCTGTTTATGGAGAGACTTCGGGCTGTGTGTGCTGGCAGGTGCCTTGAGACGGATGCACCTATTTGGGCTCTCCTGGGGATTTTCTGTGTGTATAGGTGTGTGCTCATGTGTGGGAGCCTGAGCGCCCGCGTGCTTGATTGAACAGCTGCTCTCGCATCCAGGCTGAATGAATGTGAATTCTACAACTGGAACAGACTAGATTTAATTAGATAGAAGTGCTGTGCTTGATTCTGTTGATTATAAATCAAAGGCGTGTGTGTGTGTGTGCGTGTGTGCGTGTGTGTGTGCTGCTATGTGCATATGTGTGACAGCATCGAGATAAACATGTTCGCCACACACTTTTCTGTGTTGATTAAACAGCTGTTCTGTTGAGGTTGCATAGATGTGACAAGAGCGTCGGGAACAGAGATTTCATTGAACAAAACTTCAATTTGAGATGCTTTATCGGGCAGGGATGGAGGGAGGCTGCGTGGTCCACATTGCTTTCCTCCCACCTTCAGTCCCCTGTCCTATTTGTCTGCTCTACATCTTAACTAAAAACGTCATGTGTTGTTTGATAGGGGATATGATAAGAAACTGAACTTGAGCCTCGAGGGAACCTGCATCGTTAAATGAGGTCATTTAATAAGTTGGTGTCGTCTTTGAAGTCCCTTCTCCAAAAACATACTTTTGTCAGATTGTTATCCCAATTTTACCAGGATCTACACGTCTATTTCCGTGTCTTCACTCATCTCTTTAATGTCTTTTTGCTCATTTGTACTTATTTCACCTGCTGGGAAAGCGCTTTGCCACTACGTTTTGAAAGTTGCTTCACAAATGAAGGTTGGGGAGTAAAAGTGAGGCAACTGAAACGGACGGAGCATAAGGATGTACGGAATGAAATAATGAAAGGTGTCCCCTCCATGCAATATGCATGAGCCTGGTGGGAGCCCACTGAGCAGCCCTGCTGAGCTGGTCTGTGGTCCATGTGCCAGACTGGAAAGCAGGTTTTAACCTACTCACTCTGTCTGCTGCCCTTGTTGCCTCCCACCTCCCTGGAACTGTTGTGCCAGTGTTTGCTCTCCAACTCAAACAACTTCCTCCCTCCCTCCGTCCCCCTGTCACGGCACGTTCTGGTTTGGCTATTTTGGGGGTTTTTTGTCGTCTGGTTTCCTCCCCTGTTCCTCTACCTGTACTTCAGCATGTTGTAATTTGGAACATTGATGTTTTCTCTGTACTTAACCTGTCTGGTCGTCCATATTTTGATCCCATCAGCGAGCTTTGAAAAGAGTGTGTTTGAGTAACTTTGAATTTTAGACTCATTTGCCCAGGAAATCAGAAGCAGCGCGGGACACCCGGGGCGGCACTGATGGCAGGTTTGCTCTCTCTTCACAGGCGAACAATCGTTCAAGCTGCTGCCAAGCATTTCTGCATCAGACTGTGTGGCAGTATTCCTGTCCACATATGCTGCATGTTTGCAACATTTCTGACAAAAAACGGACAGATCTTATATTATTCGCTCTGCAGACTTTAATCCAAGTGGTACTAGAGTGACTACATAGATTTCTCTCTTTTTATGCTACCTGCTGACCTCTGATCCTGCTGATCATAAATGCATTTGCAGCTGAAAATCAACTCAATATGAACGGTTTCTACATCATAAACCTGCACATCCACTCAGGTGACAGATAAGTCCCAGTATAGGCACAAGATCCTATACAGGGTAAAAAGTCTATGGATATGAATACATTTAGTCTCTGGAGGTTTCAGCAGCTATTACTGTAGCTAGCAAGAAGTCACCTGGAGCCACTCCTCTGCCTATTGACGCAGCATTTGAGGAGGTGTTTTGGTCTGTAAAACCTTTTTTACTGACTGGAGCAACTGTGAAACAACAATAAATGAGTCATAACTGTCATGACTAGATTTTGTCGCGATTATAACATTTGGGACATCTGTTGCATTATTGTGATAGGGTCAGGAGTGTATAGAAACCATTATTAAATGCTATTGGCAGTGGCTGTGAGAAACAGGAAGTTATCGTGTCGGTGGGAAAGAAACGTGCAGGGAGCGAGTGGGCTGATCTATGTGCTCCGGTTCATCATCTGGTCACTCACTGGACTGTCGTAGACCTTCTTCCACTCGGCCCTGAGGCGGGCCATGTCACTCCGCAGGCCCTTGAAGCACGTCATCTCATCCAGGCGGCAGATCTCATCCCAAGACTTCTTGGGGAGCCAGGTGCAAGGGTTGGAGTGTGGGTTGTCCAGTCCCACACCGCCTGTCAGGAGGAAGCGCCAGTCGCCCTCGTCCACCTGCCACATCGAAGCCCATCAGCTCCAGCTCTTAAGAGGTTCATCTCATTTAGGGAGCACCATTATCTCCTAACTGAAATTGATATGGATATTCTATAGCAATAGCACTGAGGAGTAAAATACCAAACTCACTCGCCTTGATTTGCTAACCACTTACTAACAAACCAATGAAATAATAATACTGATTGTGCTCTCAAACGGTTTCTATTGGTGTTGTTCTAAATCTGAGCATCTGTGCAGAGCGCCTGTGCGTGTGTGTGTGTGTGTGTGTGTGTGTGCGTGTGTGCGTGTGTGCGTGCTCCCACCAGTTTGTCGTGCATCAGCAGGTTGACACTGAGGCAGAAGGAGAAGAGCAGCTTGTCCTTCTCAAACAGCGAGCGACACACATTGACATAGAGTGAGTAGGTGAAGTGGTCTCTCAGGATCTGCAGCCTGCGGGAGACGCTCAAGTCAGCATCTTAATCATCTTTGCTCCACCAAAACAAACAGAACTCACAAACTTATCCTGAAGTTCTTTTGAACAGTTCAGCGGCTGAACATGGTTGTCTGAGCGGTTAGAGAGCGCTTCAGACCGTTGGCTAACGAGCTGCTAAAGGGGCGCTTAACAAGGATTACACAGCTGCTGCTTCTGACCGCCCCGCCTCACCTCTGCTCCAGGTCGTCGCTCTTCTCCGAGTTGTCGATGGAGCCGATGAAGAGGTTAATGAACCAGGTCAGCGAGTACTGATACATGGGCTCGATGTTGGCCAGGTCGGCGATGGTGAAGAACAGGATGGCCGAGTGCACGGCGATGGGCGTGTAGCCCATGCGCGTCTGGTCGATCTTCTGCTCCGTCACCTCGGCCACGGCCTGCTTCTCCGAGATCTCATTGGCCAGCACTTTGGAGCAGGACAGGATCTTCACTGCCGTTTCGTCCTCCAGGATGTTCCCCTCGGAGGACGAAAGCACCTCCAGGATTTTGTCCTCGATCTCCTTCAGTTGTCTGACGGGAGAAACAAAAAAAAAGATCAGAGACCAGTGGACACAAAGGAGAAATTTGCCTGGATCAGCTGCTGGCTCGGGCTGGCTGTACCTTTTGTTCTCTGCTCCCTGCAGGATGAGAGCCTGCTTCTCCTCCTCCAGGTCGGGCCTTTCCCGGGCCACCACAATGCCCAGCAGCTGGTCCTGGATGCCCTCGGGGGTGATCATGAAGTTCAGGAGAGTCACCTGCACAAAGACACTGTCACGTGTTCACGCCTCTCACCTCTTGGTAGACAACCAAGACTGCGGACCAGCATTTATTGCTACACTGTGGTGGCTCTGCTGTGATGCCACTTGAATGTGTTTTTCTCTCATGCAAGTCGCTCTGGATGAAAGCGCTACTACCAAGTGCTAAACGACTATTCAGACCTGTGGCTCATTGGCTCGTTCACACGGTAACGAGCGTGTGTAAAAGCATGGCGTGCACGGAGCGACTGTCCTCTCGCCGGTCAGAGATCTCAGCCGACTGAACGAGCACGGAGCAGCAGCAGCGTGTGGCCGGTCTGTCCTGCTGCAAGTCCACGCTTAATGAAGCAGGGTTCACTGTGCTTAACAAAGCCAACAACACAGGCAGCAAAGATGCTAGGATCACACGCAGCACTTTGGTCGCCACCATGGTTAGTTTCTGGTCATTAAGTGAACTCATTATGCCTCTGGTTGGCTGTGTATAGCAGGCTACTGCAAGATCGGGGGGGACAGCAATAAAACAATGAGTAAAGTCATGCTAAACATTGCATCATAAAAACTCTACACATCTAAAAGTCACAAATGAATCACAGATAATACATGATCTTTGAGTGCTGACTTTAATCCCAGCTGCTCCATCTTATTCCACATCCCAGCGCCACTGCTATGTGCACATCCACCTGACCCAACCAATCTTTGAGGTGAAACGGTCTCTGCACCCTTAATGTCAATATTGCATGCACAGATGACTGTGCATGTGTGTGTGTGTGTGTGTGTGTGTGTGAGTTTATGGGCATCTCGCCCCACCCTTGCTCTCTAAGTGAGGAACTTTCCAGAGCAGTGTTGATCGTGTACTGCATCTCTCCGTGAGGATCAATTCCAATAACCACTCCAGGCTTGGCAAAGCACAGGTAGGATGCATTTACTTCTTCCTCTTTTTTTCCCCCGTGAAAAGCGCTACAGCTGGAAGTGAAGGAGTGTGTCTTTTAACACAGCCTCAGTCATTCTGCTCCGCACTTACCCAGAGGTTAAAAGCCTGTACTGTATCTGCTATCTACTCTCCGCCCTAATAAACGAGTGCACTTCTCCGGAGGCCTAATTCCATTTCTATTGATGCTGCAGACCCACTCAGCTGGTGGTAAAGACTCAGAGCCCATATAAATCTCCCCCGTTTGTCCTTTTCACACATACACCCGCCTCCCCTGTCCCCTGAGCTCCTTAAGGGTTGGGTTACTACATGCCTGCCTTCTTGTATTTGAAAGTATTGCATTTCAAACAGGGCTTAATGGGAATAATGGAAGCCTCGTGGTGTACTGTACTATAAGCAATAAATAAATAAATAAATAACAGACTTGCGCAAAGGAGGAAAAAGGGAAGGATTGGGTCAGTTGTGAAAAATGAGTTGAATCTATCTAATAGCTGCCCATAAAGAGCAGAGCCCCTGCAAATAGATGCCTGAAATGTGATCTTCAGTAATGCTTTCCAACCCCTTGCCTCTCGGTAATGCAATTTCCCTTTAATGCCCCTTTTCTTGGATTCTTTTTTCCCCCCCGTCTATTTTTTGGGAGACTGTATTCCATAGGGGCCGTGGTATGAGAGTATCATGATTCACTGTGTTGCTAGGGTAAAAACATGAGGCAACGTGGAGGAATGTGCAGGGGAAAGCAGGGCTCGTGTGCAGGAGCAAAGCGTTCCTGACTGGAGGAGCTGAGCAGTGACGGGGTTGAATGAATGGCTGGGCGCCGCACCTTGACGGAGGTCTCTGGCAGGTAGTGCGGGTTGCGCAGCTTGGTGGTGATGTAGAAGCGGAAGTCGGGCGCGTACTCGATGGTGGAGTCTCCCAGGCGTATGCACACGGCGCCGCCCTGCTTGAAGGTCTGCTTGAGCAGCAGCGGCTCCAGGATGGGGTCCAGCTCCTCACCCACGTTCTCCAGCAGCACTGCAGGACAACGGCCGCAACGTCAGCGCTGCGTTCACACACCCTGCTGCCCTCGCAGCAGACCACGGCTCCCACTGCGACACGCTTTGGCAGCCAAATGGAAAACAAACTGCTTCTTATGGTTCTATTGGCCTCATGATCATTCAAAGCCCTGTTACAGTGACACTCCCCCCACCCCGTTCACACACCTCGAGCAGAGACAGCCCTCTGACATGTCAGCCAGTGCTCCTCCGCACCCCCACAGTCACTCCCATTGTACCCACAAACAAATCACATCGGTCAAAATTCCCTCAAGTCATTACACAGGTTTCAGGCCTCCTTTAGAATATAATGAACCACTAATGATTCCATTACAAACACCTTTCCCAGCGAGTCACAGTCATTTTTTGTTTGCTTTGTCCTGATCGTTCTCGTTTAATCCCCATCAATCAGGCCAGCTTCCTGTCTGCTTTGTGCAACTCGGTTCAAAAGCTCTTTATACAGTAAATAATGGTGCTATGTTGTCCTTGGCGAAACGGTGGTGGGTGAACAGCACTGTCCCTGGTTCAAATCCCACTCAGACCACCGTCCTTCCTCTAGGTAGTTACTGCAGTGACCCCAAAAACCCCAGAACACGCGTCTGACCTGTTTAATGCCACTTAGAGAAAGATGCTGGTGTGTTTCTTCCTGTTTGCTTTGTCCCAGTAGCTGACACTTCCATGCACACGCAACCTCCATACTATTCACCTCGCACCATTGACCCTACTTAATATTACAAAAGACATGTACGTGCACATACATGTGCGATATGAAGAATCAATGAGGCTCAGGAGAGACACCTTCCACGGCATCATTATTAATGGGATTCCACATTAAGTATGATAATGGTGTTCTCATGTTGAGAACATCTATAATTGACACTATGCTTTGAGGTGCTAACTACTTTCCCGCTCGCTCCCTTTTATCGCCATCGACAGCTGATAAACTTCCTCTCACGAGTGGTGAAATAAAATCAGGTCAGCCTCCCCTGCAAATACTTCTGCAGACTCTTTAACAGCCTCAGCCATCAAGAGATTTGGCAGAGAAACACGGAGTTCAGCCAAGTTTCAATAAGGAACGCCGGCACGTCACCGGGAATTATGGGCCGCAATACAAACAGCAAGAGGCCGTAAAACTGGGAGTAGGAGAAGAGGCTGAGCAGAGTGGAAGTGCCGCCTCCGGGGACTGCTCTGCACCCCGCGAGGACGAGCTCCTCTCTGAACGGCTCGCCTCGCAGTCTGCCAGCAAGCAAAGAGCCGCCGGCTGACTGAGCCCGCTCATTAGTCACATGTCTTTTTAATGGCCGGGTAGATGTCTCTGTTTCTCTTTTGTTGTTTTACAACATTTTTTCCATGATTGGTCTTTCTGGAACCTGAGAAATAGGCACAAAAACAACAAGGACGAAAAAGTCAGGGAAACATAGCGCACAGTGAAGGGCTTATTATTGTGATAGGCTGCAAAGACAGAGATAGATGCAAGATAACAAAGAAATGTGATTTACTCCATTTGGAGTAGCATTCAGGAAGGTAAGGGGTTTAAATCTTTGCTCTAATATAGCCTATAAATGCTTTCCAAATTCTCTCAATGTTTTCAGGGCCGCCAGTGAATCTCAATTTCTGCGGTTGGAGATGCTGCATCAGCTCCCTCTGCTCGGTAGATGAGGATTCATCCTGTGGAGACGGATCAATCTCCGCGCTAACAAAGTCATAAATTCTGTTATTTTCAAAAGAATAGCTACCATAGGATCCGGCCCGATTACCATTTTGAAAATATCTGAATGTTTCTGAAGAATGAACACACAGGGAGGGTCTGTGAAAACTTTAGAGAGTTTAACTTTTGAAGGAATGAAGCTGCATTCAGCCCTTCCTACGTCTCTCTCCCCCTGAAAACAGCTTTCAGAACAGATTCACACGGCACGTATGTTGGCCTCAGAGGCTGTGCTGCAGTAGGACTGTCCCAAATCTGTAGTTTCCTAAAACTACATGTTGCAGTGGATTAGGTGTAATTGTGAGAGTGGATGGTGTGTGTGTGTGTGTCCTCTGATGGACTGTAGGCCTGTCCAGGGTCTCCCTGCATTCGCCCTATATGAGCTGGAGATGGGCTCCAACAGATCCCTTTGACACGGCCAAGCCACAAAGTGGGTAAGATTGATGGATAGATGGAATGATATGGACATCACAAGCTAAAAAAATAGGTAATCTAATCCGCCCAGATAGTCCTGACCTCTATAAATAAAATATGCTCATCGCAGGCCTCAGTGTCTATGTTTAGTACGTGACCGGGACAGAGTCATCATGTGTGTTTAAAGGCTGTGACTGAGGGACAGAGGTCTCTTTCGGTCAAAGACCTTTCCCTCTCATCTGACTCCAACTCTTGTTGCTTCCTCCCAAAACAGGCATTCACTTACAACAAAAAACAACGGCATCCCTTTGCAAATCACTCCAGTCGGGAGGGACGTTTGAGCAGAACACATGAGAGGAATTACAGCTCAACTAATGGCACCGAAGCGACATAAAAGTGCACTGTGACGGCTCACTCAGAGATACTGCTCCTATGAATTCTGCTACTGCAGAACAGAGAACAAAGGAGGGACAACATTCTTTGCCCAGATACAACCCCTCCGTGTGGTGAAGAGAGACCTCAGCAGGCGGGAAGAGGAACTGCGGCATGTGGGTGAGGCACGCACACACACGCACACAAACACACGCACACACACATTGACAGAATGGGCAGCAACAGTGGAGGCATCAAATCGTGGAAATACTTGTGCTTACCTGGCGTGCCAAATTGGATGCAGTTCTCCAGAGTGCGCACAAAGTCAGCATCACTCAGCTTAATGATATGCAGGCTATTGGCCTTCTCCATGTTTTTCACCCACTTATTGGCCTGGCCCTGGGGATCGATCATCAGAGGCCAGCGCCTGGCGTTGCTGCAAACACACACACACACACACACACACACACACACACACACACACACACACACACACACAAATCAAACGATGGTGCTTTGTCAGAATAAAAGATGCCGGGACTGTTAACTAACTGAGAGACATCGGGGGGTGGGGTGGGTTGTAGCAGGACGTGAATTGAGACGTAGGGAGAGGCTGGAGGGGCTGAACATTCACTGCGAGAGGCTGAGGCAGGCAGCTCACAGTGGGGCGGCACGCCGGGGGCCACAGCGCTGTGATTAAAAAGCAGTGTCGGCGCTCCCTCTCTACATAAACAAGCAGATGTCTCGGCCATATCACCTTGTAACGCCACACATTCAGTTTAAATCACATAATGCGCAGAGAGGCTACTGTGTAGTGTTGCTGCTTCTGTAATGAATCACACCGCCCCTCCAAAAACACCACACACACACACACACACACACACACACACACACACACACACACACACAGCAGTCTATCAAACCACTGGAACCTACTCCTCATGCACAGTGAGTGAGAGGGAAGTGAAGTGGCAGAGAGAATAAGCAGCAGCCGGCAGTTTCAATGACGATATTCACGCTCAGAGGCCTGCAGCAAGTGGCAGCCCCTTGGGTTTAAAGAGAGAGAGAGAGAGAGAAAAAGATCGATCGCTGCCTCCACTCCAGCAACAATTTGCGAAGGGGCACCATGCTTCTGAAATGTTGCGTTTCTTTTCAGTGCATCTGGAAGTCAATTTTTAGTCGGGGCTCATGTCATTACGTAATTTCGAGACCCAGACAAAATCGCGTCTAGACTTCTTCATCCTGCACCTGGCGCCTCTGGAGCGTGCGGCCTCACTGTGTTTGGGGATGCAGTATTGTGTGACAGCCGGCTGCTGGAGCCTGCTCGGTGTCAGGCGGCAGCCCAGTTAGCGCGTTAATCTTCAACAGCAGAGTGAGCGCCTCACGAGATTATGATCCCGTTGTCGATGGAGAAGCTGTCTGAGGGCAGCCCGGCGATGGTCCACGCCCGGATCTTCACCGCGTCGCCCAGAGAGTTCATCAGAGACATGTTGGCAGAGCAGGGGATCTCCCTGGCCCGGCACAGGCTCATCCACTCCTCCGTCTGGTCCTGGAGACGAGAGCGTTCACCACCAGTCACTTTTAATTGAACTCGCACAGAGATCTGCACAAATTACACAGTAACAAGGCATATATGGATATGCTCACATTCCCAGGGTGCTAGAATGACAAAAATCTCCAGTTCACTCTCTTTCTCTCTGTTTTGCGGCTACACAGTGGCCCTCTGTATCACAGAGAATAAAGGCTGACCTTTAAGCACTGGCCTGGTCTTTGAGATATGTGAGGCTCAGCACACAAAGTGCTTCAGCTCTTTCTAGACTATCTACTTTCTACTAAACGTCACTCATGTATTTGAGGTTGCAGTGCTAGGCTTTGCACTGGTCTTCAATTGGTCCATGAGGCAATAATGGTGCATTTCTGCAGAGCTGGTGTTGATGTTGACTGATGATTGGCTGTTCATTTGTCACTCTCATGAAAGATCACCCACATTTCCTAAAACAAAAACAATTGAGTTTTTTGGTCAAACTAAGTGTTAACAAAAGATCTGTGGCCCATGCTCACATCCAGCCTTCTATGTATGTATATTTGAGCCGAACAGGAGGAGGAATCAGATACTGAGGAAGAAGAGGAGAATCACATTCTCCCAGAAACAAAAGCTGCCACGGTCATGTATCTTTATTTACCTGAACACAGCACATACGTTATGTGACATTTTGTTTCTCTTCAGATGCTCCCTTTTTTAAATGGTATTTCAAAATACTTTAATACTTCAATAATTCATGATGAATGGGGATGTGATGATGCTTTAGGAGCTGCTGTACATCATCTGCCAGGGCTAGTCTGGCATTATTCAATAAAGCCAAGATAAAAGTGATTTTTCATTGTGGGTCTTTCTTAAATAACATCAATTGCAGGTAGTTACTCTCCAGCTCCCTGCTCAGCCCACCTGTCTGTAGCTGGAGGTGAAGGCGCCCAGATAAGCCACTATGCCCGCTGAGATAAGGATGTCCCCGGTCAGGTTGTTGTAGAGCTCCCCGAGATTGACAGCCATTTCACTCCAGCGCGTCTTCTCTCCGCCCAGGCCTCCGATGAGCTGTTCAGCTCGCTCCAGCTTCTTACTGCACAGATCCACCTGCAGGACACCATCGAGAGGAGAGAGGGCCACTTCCCAGGTCAAGCTAACCACAGCAATTTGCCTCAATTCAGCAGTAACAAGTGACTGACAGAGTCTGCTCTATACCTGGCTGTGCTGTCAGCGAGGCGAGAGCGCCTCTGGCATCATATTTATTCTCACACTCTCATAATGCAGCCACGCTAAAGGTATATTAGACCATCTGCAATCGTAGGAGGGGACACAAAACACACTGACCTGATTCTCCAGGTCAGCTTTTTTGTTTTTGTTGGCATCCAAAGTCTCCTGAAGCTTTGCCAGTTTGTCTTGGACTTCTTTGAGGGCTGCCTGCTTTTTATGGAGGCCCTCCATGGCCACCTTCAGCTCCCCCTCAGCCTGAGCCAGCTTCTCCTTCTTTGGAGCCACCACCTTAGCCACCCTGAGGGACACGCCAATCAGAGATGTAGTAAGTAGCCGCAAGGACAACTAACTGCATGTTTGTGGTTATTTGTGTAAATGCATTTCTCGTTTGGAATTTTACATTACAAAGCACATAGCATGGCATAATAACATAGATGGGACTGACATGCGGATAGAAAGTTGTCTTGTCATACATCTAATGGGCACATATGACAAGGTTTAGCTTTCATAAATGTTTAGAAATAATTATGTGAACATTTTGCTTGAAATGATTTGTATCTTGCTTTGTCCCTTTACATCCATCTCGCTGGTGTGGCTGCAAGGAAAAGGATTACTCCTCTGAAGTTACCGATGACCAGGCTCACTCACTCAGACAGATTCATATCCATCTCAACCTTTGTGAATGCATCCATTTTCATAACTGAGAGCGTGTGCGGAGAGAAATATTACTCACTTGTCGTACTTATCCATGGCACAGACCCACTTGCACATGCCCTCGGCTGCCGTGGACGCAGTTCGAATCTTCTCTGGCACAAAGTCGGGGTTGGTGATGTACTTGTTGCGGATGATGGTCATGTGGCTCGGCGGGATGTTGTCCTTGTCATATTCATGGAGACTCTGAAGAAACCTCATGTCTCCTAGGAGCTTTTTGGCCGGGCCCCAAAAGTCCTCCACCTTCTTCCCAGAGCCTGAGGGGTCATTCACACGGTCTGGTTTGATGCCTTTGAGGATGCAGATGGCCTCCATCACCAGCTTGACAGCCGTGGGCGGGCTTTTCATGGACTTCACCACTGTGATATCCTGCATATGAACAAAACAACGACTCCTCAGATAGGTATTTTTCACTGTTTCATCACTGAGCTATTTAAAGAACCCCATGTGGAAGCTTTTACCTGGTTGGTGAGAGTGTTGAGAGCAGCCAGGGCAGACTCCAGAATGGGCAGGGCCTCGGCCAGCTCTGCGTCACACTCGTCTTTGATGGCCTTGGCGGCCATGGCTTGCTCGTTGGCCACGGCCTCGTCCTCTTTCACCACCTTCTCTGTCTCGGCCACCTCCACAGACTCGTGCTCAATCACCACCATCATCTCGTCCACCTCCTTGCTGGCTACGAGCAGCTGCGGCTGCAGTGCCTCCAGCTCCACCTGCATGGTGGCCACCTGGTCGGCAGCCGACTCCAGCTTCTCCAGCCCCACCTCGTAACGCCGTTTCAGCTTCATCACCTCGCTAGGTGGAGACAGATCATGAACATCAGGAGAACTGTCCTCACTGACATCCAGGGAAACCTGAGCTGGATTCATCTTTCTAGGCTAAGCAAAGCATGTTGATTTGCTTGGCACATCTCATGCCCCAGGGCGAGTCCAAGTGCTTTACAGACAAATAAAAATACAAAACACAATAAAATGAATAAATGAATCAAACAATGATGGAAGAGACATGTTTACATCAGAGCTACAACGAATCCATTCATTCACTAATAAAATACTGCACTTCTTAACTGTGAATACTTTGTTTTCTTTAGTCCTGTGTAATTGAATGACATTGAGAGGAGCAAAGTAAGGTGATTAATCAACCATAGATGATCATTTGTTGCAGCCCTGGTTCACACAGAGATTGTGTATCTGTGCATCTTACGCTCTTTTGGTTTGCAGCAGGGCCTTGAAGGTGGAAATGAGCTCCAGGTACGAGGTCGGGGTGACGTAGTTGTGCCGCTGTAACTCAGTCATGAAGCGGAGGGACAGCTCTATGGTGGAGGTGTGGAAGCTCTTGCACATATTGATGCAGCCTGCTCGGGACTCATCCGTCATCTCAATGTCCTCCAGGAAGCGACAGGCCACCGCCTGCAGAGCATCCTCGGGCCATGTCTGACAATAGAGGAAATATGCCGTTCTGCCACTGTGCTGCCATACACAGCCTGTATTTTAATATCTGATAATGTTTCCTAGTAAAGTCATCAATCAACATCAGAGAAAACCAGAGGAAAGGCTCGGCCTGTGATACATCACGGGTTTTGTTAAAGGCTGAGATAAATGGCATGTATTTATCTCTCACAGTTTTCATATTCATCCCCTGCGCTGATCCACCCACATCCACACGCTGGATTCTCCTGCATAACGACCGGAGGCACGTTTGGGTGCACACACCACAACTGGCACGGCACGCCCACACACCTGGAACCAGTTGATGGTGCAGCAGTTGATGAGGGCGGGGAAGCGCCTCAGACGGTTCCTGAAGGCGTCTCCGATGGGACTCATGGCGAGCACCACGTGCAGCTGCGTGCGGCAGCGCTCGATGAACATGTTGAACAGTGACAGGGCGCTGCCGTCCGTCTGCTTGTCGCGCTCGCGCTGCCGGTCGAAGACGCGCATGCGCTCGCAGATCTCCTGCTTCTCGTCCACGGCAAACAGGTTGGGCACCTGGAAGCGACCGAGACACCGTCTGTGTTAGCTCTACCCACAGCTCCTGAGTTTCACCTTAAAGAGTCACTGGATGGGTCTGAGTGTTCACTACATAGAGCACCAAAGCTGCTGAGTTGGTGACACTGCCAGGAAGGTACATGGAGGTCAGGGCTTTTGATGGAATCAAGCTCATGTTTCAGTCATGCTGCTCTGGTGTTAAGAATATTTCCGCCCAAAGCCAAAAGTTTTTTTTTTTTTTTCGGCACGTATTTTCCAGTGGCCGAATTTTCAGCCCATCTCTACTGAAAAAAACCTTCTTAGCTGATAATAATAGATAAAGGCATGAAATAAAGTTTATGAAAGATTGATATTTGATATAAATTAATAAATAGAGTTTTTTTGCAATGATTTTGAGAAAAAGTAGCAAAAAAAAGCCATTTCCCCTGTTTCTTCACCTGCCCGCATTTCTTTAGAAACATTATGTAAAGCTACATTGTGAAACTTTTTCTGTTCCACAGAGAAAAGGAAAAGCACATGAAGTCTGCTCGAGTCCACACACTTTGATATATAATTTGCCAGGGAGCGTTCAACAGTTATGTTGCTATTAATGGCACAGGTACGGAGGAGGAATAAGAATACACCTAAGGTCAAGATGACCCGACATTCTGTGTTAAGGTCATCTTGGCCTTAGTATGTATGTTAAGGTCAAGATGACCTAAACATAAAATACTAAGGTCATCTTAACCTTAGTACTTATGTTAAGGTCATCTTGACCTTAGTATGTATGTTAAGGTCAAGATGACCTTAACATAAAATACAAAGGTCATTTTGACCTTAGTATGTATGTTAAGGTCAAGATGACCTTAACATACAAGCCAAGGTGTCTTTCATTAAAACCAACGCTGCAGTTTCCTCAGTGCGGGCTGCCTTACCTCCCCAGTGTTCAGCAGGTTGCCTATGTCTTCCAGGAACGACTCCATTTTGATCTGAGTGTCTGTGAAGAGGAAGACGCCGTGGGCCTCGCCCTCCGTGGACCTCCTCATGATGAGCTTCAGGTCATCGCGCCATTCGGTCGTCCCGTAGGTCTTGGAGATCTCCACCTGGAAGAGCTCGGCCTCGGCCATGTAGGCGGCCAGGCGGGTGAGGGACTGGCGCCCGCTGCCGCCCACGCCCACCAGCAGCGCGTGGCCGCTGGGCTGCTTGAGGATGCGGGAGATGCGGCACACGTGCTCGATGGCGAAGCGGAACAGCACCAGGTTCATGGGCGCCTTGCTGACCGTGTTGTACTCGTCCAGGTGCGACTCCACCACCTGCCGCAGCTGCTCCAGGCCGTGCACCTCGCGGTAGCTGCGGTCCTCGCCCTTGGGGTCGTGGAAGTCGCAGAACATGAGGCTGCGCAGGTCGTCCTCGGTCACCTTCCCATCCTGGTCTTGGTCCAGGTGCTGGAAGAGCTGGTGGAAGTTCTCCTTCATGTGGCCCTGGAACATGTCCTGCAGGTGGCCGATGAGCCACAGACGATCTGTTTGGTGGACCAGTCGGTCGTAGTAAACCCTCAGGACCTGAGGATCAACCAGACAAAGAAGCAGTCAGGGTGAGAGAGAGAAAAACTACTCATATACCCCTTAAGTCCCATCAGCCCATACTTTATCTTGTGCACACAAGCTGTCATCTTTTGTGTACAAATCAGAAGGTTCCAAAGACATTCAGAACAAGCACAGGTTCCTCTGTTTTCCAACCCTTGCAGTGCCACAGCTGTCAGGTAGCTCCTTGTCTTTGGTGTCAGACATTACCTCATGCACCCACAGGCGTTTGATGACAGATGGTTCATCAGCAGTCTCTGGCCGAGACAGACACACGCCCTGGATGACCCGGGAGATGTCGCGCAGATTGAACAGGTAATGGGACTTTGTGGGGGTTGGAAGCAGGTTCTTGGTGGCCTCTTGGTACACTGACATGGTACTGTTAACGATCTGTGGGGTCAGCGCTTCAAACGGCTTGGGGAAAGAGAACCTGGTAAGGAAATGGGTGATTCACAGTTCAGCACCAAATTAGTTCTTTTCCTCCACTTTACTGAATTCAGGATTTCTTAAAACTTTCAATGAAACATTTCTGAACTATATAAATAAAATATACGAGCTGAAGGACACTTTCCTGGTTAGTTATAACAATATATTTCCAGTACATTGAAACAGCTCCCTTGTTATAATTCAAGTGATACTTCTATTTGCTGGAGTGGATGCGTAGATCTGAAACCCATCCAACAGATTTGATTGCTTTAGGACTTGTGGTCTCTGAGGTAAACAGTGAAGCAGTGCGGTAAGAGTGGAGGGATAAAGAACATATTTAATCTTGTAATTATTGAAACAGAAACTGATGTGTTGAATAACTTATTCTCCTAACTTGTAGCAGCCTGCTTTTTATAATACTACCATTTGAGTGTGTGACTGCATGAAGCCTTATCATTTCTCTGAGAATAAGTACAAATATTTATACATTTAAAATTCATCTTCTTGCTAACAGTGGTGAGAGACGGGGGTGAAATGGGTGAAAGTTACCGTATGGTGAAATGCCAGTTTATGATCCTAGAGAAGATGGTATACATAGTCTTCTCATCAAAGTCATTGATGGTGATCATGTTGAAGTGTCGCAGGTACCGAGGCGTGACAGGGTTCCGGCCTCCACCTGAAAAACAAGCGGGACGAAAAAGAGAGAAACTGAAACCCTGGGAACACCTCACATCAGTCCGCCTTAGCTCAGTGTTTCTGCTACTCAGCTCTTCCTTGTCCAAGCGTCTCCTTTATGTTTCAGACTTATCTTTTGAATTGCATTACCACATTAAAAGGTCATCTATCAGCTGTGGCATTTGTCAGAGAAGACAAATGAACAAGTTATACATTTTACAACAATTTGACAACTTGAATGTTTCAGGGCCTCCCAGTCGCCCAAGTGGCACAGCACACTGGGAGGTAGAAATAACTTCCAGCACTGATGATGACTTCTGCAAAAATCGACAGCACTCGCTGGAGGGATCCTTTCTGAGAGGGACAAAACTTTCACCAGTGGATAATTGGGCTGCAAGTTTGCTTTAGTACAAATCGGGACACCGGGAGAAATGTGCTCCTGTGTTGCTGTGAGCGGCTGCAGCTTAGAAAACACAATCAACAGCAACTGTCAGCGCAGCATCAGGAGCAAACACTGTGGCTGCGAGGGAACCTGAGTGTGTCAGCCACCCTCTCACAGCTGTCTCTGCCAACTGCCTCAGTGGACCCTGAGGGTTGGATATTCACACTGGGAGCTGCAACCTCTGCTATCTGGAAGCACCTGGAGGCAGAGAGGAGCTCTGCAAAACAGCACCCAGTGGTTTGTGACACCCTGACTAGATACCGCTTCAGCAGCGGCTCAGAGGCAGAGGAGAAGAAAGCATTCACTTGCACCTGCGTTTCCAGGGGCGATGAGCCACTCACCTGGAGGTCCCATGGCACATATGACCTGGATGTCCACCAGGCTGATCATGGAGCAGTCTTTCATGTCGTACCAGTTCCAGTGGTCGAGCCACTGGCGCAGCAGCTCGACAGGGGGCTGGGCGCCATACACCTCCCTGGCCGGCATGTTCACATCATCCACAAACACAACCTGAGAAATACCAGACGTGAGATGTGACAGTGAGAATGAATGGTGGGTGTGTGTGTGTCCCCTGGGTTGACTGGAGACCTGTCCATGCTTTAGCAGATCCCCAAAACCCCAGTTAGGTACCAAGCAGGTTAAAAAAATGGATGGATGGATGGATGATCCCTTTGATAGCTTCCCTCAGGCATATTCATTGCAAAAGACACAGACACAGAGATTTTGAGAGGCCCCCGTTACTGATTTCACCTCAAGTCAAAACAAAATAAATCATTATGTAAACATTAGACAGAGAACGCACCATTTTCTTCCCCAGCGGAGGTCCGAACACTCCTTTGCGTCGCTTATCGAGCTTCGACATGATAATGTTTTGTGTC
This sequence comes from Karalla daura, assembly GCA_029224185.1. Taxonomy (NCBI): domain Eukaryota; kingdom Metazoa; phylum Chordata; class Actinopteri; order Chaetodontiformes; family Leiognathidae; genus Karalla; species Karalla daura. The sequence continues at coordinate 5,310,070 of CM055202.1, forward strand.
TGAGCAGCTGTAGTCTGGGCTGAAAAATTGATAAATAATGGGCTGTAGACATCCTTATGCAGCCGATTCAACAGGAAGTCCTGGGAGAGAGATATTAGACATAGAAATGCAGTCTGTCATCAAATCCCAGAGAAGAGAGAGCATACAGCGCAAAACCTTGCATAACGATTTTGTGGTTTGGAGAAGGATATGCATACAACACTTCGCAATCAAGGTGCGAATTTGAAAATTGCTAATCTGAAAAAGAAAATGTACATTTAGTAGAAATGTTCCTGTAAAATGACATGCATACTTGAAATAAAGAGCACCCAGAGAGTAATCACTCCCATGTGATCCTGGACAATGGTGGTGATAAGCCTCATAACCTAATTATGTGTGGTATTTAGGGAGTATTTCATTCTCGAAAAACTTAATCCCTGAAAACAGAGAACTTCGGAAACAATTGTTGCACTCTGAGGACATGATCAGAGCAATGTTCTGCAGGTCAGAAGGATCAGATCTATTATTCTTTTCTATTTTGCACAACAGTTTACAATAGAGCATTTCATTAGCAGATAAAGGAGGCTGTTACGAGAGGGAACTTTGAACACATGCCCCCTTTTTCTCTGCATCTGTGAAAAGAGAACATCGACATGGCTGATTTGGTGTCTTTCATTAGGATTTGATCTATTTTTACGGTACTTTCATCACGTACCAGAGCTCATCCTCCAGCTTCCCCGGTGCACATGTGTCTGAGCACGCACGCGGCCGCTCGCACATTCTTGTGAAATCATGTGAGTAATGACCTGCATAATTAAAGAGGACTTGTGATGTGAGTGATCACAGGCTGCAGGCGCGCTGCATCTTGGTCCTCTTGTCTGAATGAGAAGCCAGCGGCAGGGCTCCTCTCTGTGGCGGAGCCCTGCCGTACAGCTGTGTGTGTGCGTGCCGGTGCCAGTGAGGATCCTGAGGCCTGAGCGGGCCGCGGCCCCTTTATCGCCGCTGCCAGGCTTGGGGTCGGGCCACGGTCTGCCGGTTTGCACGGGACAGAGCAGCCCCACCGCACAGAGCGGCAGGAAGCGGAGAACAAGGCCCGATCCCCAGTGAGACGATCTCTATTCACCTCAGAGTCTCAAGTCTGAGCACACTAATGGATGAACTAATGAAGCAAAGGGAAGGAGGGGGATTAGTCCTTGATATAAATAGCTGAAGGTCTGCTGAGAGATACTCAGTATTCCTCCAAGGTGGCCATTTCACACCTGGTGTCTGTAGCTGCACTGCCTCCAAATGATTTGTGTGTTACTTAAGTTTCCTGAGGCTGAGGCTCCACTCTTCAGAAGCTCACCCCATAGAACAATGTTATCGATTGCAGGAGCAGTGTTTACCACACATTATAGTCATCATTTCTAAACATAAAACCCCCAAATCCCTCGCAGTACAGAAATAGAGGCAAACAGACACGAGAAAAAAGAGAGCTGGGCAATTTGGCTGCTGCTTATTAAAATGTGGCCTGTGGAGCTTTTGACCATGTGCACGGCAGCGCAGCGGGGAGGTGTTTGCAGGAAGGAGCTCCACTTTGGTCTGTGTCATGGGACGTGATGGTGTGAGACTGCTGAGTCACTGCTGTTGCACAGTGTCGATCAGTGGAGAAAAACGACATGTACCTCAAAACACAACCACAGTCAGAGAACAATGCTAGTGAACAGGAATGTGTGATAATATGAATGTCTCAGAACATTTGTAACTCTCCTATTGTATTTATTTACAGGTTACCCGTGTTGTTGTTCACAATGCATTTTACATTATTATAAATCTATGATATCATAAGACATCATAGATTTATGATAACATATCATACGATCTCGGGTTTTGTCTTTATTTAACTTAAACTTAAGTTTTTCAGATAAAAAAGAAACCAGTTAGATTTGACCAGAACACAACAGGAGAGTTAAAAAGTCAATGATGAATTTGTTTTCTCTGTTTTACCACGTTTTCACATTTTTGTAGGATCTGCTACTATTGCACCTGTTCTACATAAATATATGCATGTAACGTATGTGTTATTTGTGTAAGACCGCCCTCTCTCAGCTTGGCTCTGCCTGAGGTGTCTGACTGTTAAAGGCAGTTTCTCCTCAGCACCGCTGCTTACAGATGGCTCATATGAGGGACTCTTTGGACTGTTCTGTTTGTGTTTTGTTTGTGTTGTTTGTTTATGTGAAGTGTCTCCAGGTAACATTGTTGAAGGCTGACATCATGTGATGGGCTGACACCCAGGGTGTCTCCCCTGACTTCCCTGTGGACCTCTGTGAGTCCACTTGGCACTGAGCAGGTGACAGGCAGACGCAGCTCACCGTGATGTAGACACTCTTGCCAGTGCCCGTGGGGCCGATGAAGATGGTGGGCTTCTGGTGGGTGACGAGCAGCTCCATCAGCGCCATGTAGCGCACCGTGTTCTCGGTGGGCACGATGATCTCGTTGAACTGCACGTCTTTGCCGATGGGAGGGGCAGCCTTCAGCTGGTCCGTCCACAGCTCCCAGCGGCCTCGGCCCTGCAGGCGGAGACGGGATCAAAGAGAAGGAGAGAAATATGACACACACGAACCAGACCATCTTCTAAATAGACCACTGAAAGCATCTTACAAGGCTGAATGTGTTGACAGACACTGGAAAATAAAGTAAAACATTCACAGCTGTGCCAATTCCTTTGTGGAAATAATTGTTCCTAGTGTCTCTTTGAATAGCGTTTTTTTCTTGAGAGAGGAGCATCTGAAATATCTCTCGATTTCTGCACTGTCAGCTAAGACACTGATGACATTGCTTTGTTCAACATCCTTCCTGATGAAATAAGAATCTACTGGATGTAAATGCAAGGCCGGCAGGCCTGCGTGACAGACACTGAAGCATGACACGTTATGTAGGTCACCCAAAGACAAAAGATGACGAGCATCGCTCTCTTCTCTTCAGAGGCAAAGAGAGATTCCACACGGGTCTCTGTCCAGAACCCAAGTGAGTGATGTACACTGACTGCTGGTTGTGTTGTGACAGTCACAGTACGTATGACGGTATAACAAAACTCCTGCTCCATGGAACCACTCATAAGCTTCATTGTGACATTTGCTTGTGTGGCTATTTACAATATCTCTATATCAGTGCTTCAAATTGCTGATGGCAGTGCGACTGAATCTACCTCTTTGATAAACTGATACTGGTAGACGGTTCCCTCGGAGGGCAGGGGCACTGTGAGCTGTTTGGGGGGGGCGTCCACACTGGCCAGGATGTTGTAGGCGCTCCGGGTCTCGTCGCTCAGGGGGCCCGTCAGGACCTCTCTCACCACGGCGTCGAACCTGTCTCGTCCCGAGTCGTCACAGCTGGCACCCACCGACCACACCAGGCAGAACACGAAGATGCCCTGGGAGAGAGGAGCAGACACAGGTCAGTGATCTTCCCAAAGATCAGTCTGCATTCATCTGTGTAAAGGGACCAGGAGAGCTTGAATGGTGTCCACGGAGTAAAACTGTGGCAACTGGACTCGTTGTCTCACTTCCTTCCAAGAGGCTTCCAGGATCTAGCCTGCGTGGAGCCTCTTGGATAAAGGAGAAGTCAGGTATTAGAAGTATTTATCCTGTTCTATAGTGATAACATAGAAGGCATTGGTTTCATCAGAAATGCTTCAGATCTTAATTCACAAGCCCTTTTTCAGTCCAGCTGTAGATATGGGAATATACTGCTTCTCAATCAGAGGATGTGATGATGTCTTTGGACTCACTGATCCATCTGTGGCTGGGTACGGACGGTTGTAAAAGCCTCTCCTTTTCATTTTAGTTCTCCTCTAATGTGCATTAATAAAGACAACGGTATTCATTCTCAAAATGTACTCCAGTGCAACTATATAAATTGTTCTGTGGGGCCTGTAAGCAGGTTTGGAGGTCCATACATCTGCAGTAAATGTGTAGCCTAAAAACTAATGAGACCAAATTAGATCAACTTGAGTTTAAAACATTTCCATACAAAACGTGTGAGAGTAAATTGTAAATGCTTGCTAATAAAGTTATGAAAGCACACAGGTGCTGTGTTCCGGCACCAACTGTGTGAAAAGCGGTTGAATTTATTACATATAATTGGATGTTATAAGACACTAAATCATACAATCTGACTTAGCTGTATTTGATGTTTTTTCCCACATTTGTTTACATTTTACGGTACTTACGTGAGTACCGTAACACACAAAGAAAATCTGCATTCACGATGGTGCGTGTAACGCATGCAAATGAACTCTACCACACAGTGATGAAGATGAAACATCAGAGGACACAGTGCATTGTGGAAACCCTCATCATGTAGCGGCAATCCCTTAATCGATTCAGACATACAGTGGGCAGTTTTAGTCCATGACAAAAACAGCAGCATCAGAAGACGACATGTCTTTGTCTCTTCTCTTCTTGTGGGGAGAGCAGCAGGAATACTGTCGGAATGGAAACTCCTGCGCTCTCCTGAGTTATCATGAGCTTAGCAGCATCATGATAGCTCCCGCTGTTAAAAGGCTGATTAATTCAACACTTTGATAATGACTGGCTGAGAAACATGGACGAGAGGGCTGAAAGGCATTCATCAGTGCACTGTGCCACAGGGGGATAATAGCAGTGCTCTCAACAGAGAGGATTCAGAGGCATCATTGGTTCTTGTCAGTCCCTATCATGATAGAGAGCTGTCTTCTTCTCTCACTGACCGCCTCTCCTTTCTCTTGTTGTTCAGACCGGCAAAGCACTCGTTTTACCCATTTAGTGCAGTTTCTCTCTCGATACGAGCCGATCGCCTCCCGCTGAGCATTTCTGCCTCCACAAGCAAAAACCACAGGCGTACAACGTCAACACCGGGCAAAACAAAACCTGACAGTTACAGCGATATTTTCCATTTGTATTCAGACTTCATAACAGGCCTGTTTAAACTCTCGACTACAAAGGCTGGCGAGTTATTTCCTCTCACCCAAGCATGAAACACACACACATGCGTGGTCAGCTGTAATTTTTCCGGCGTGTCCAGGGGCGATGTTTTCTGATGGGCGATATGATGAACTGTGAAATGACACGTCAGCTAGTCTGAGCTGACACAGCTTGGTGCTCCCATGCTCTTTGACTCTGACTCTTCCCTGGATGGAAGTAGATGTTTGACACCTTATAAAGCAGGGAGATGGTTGAGATGTCTGCGAGTGGAAAATTCGGGGATGTCACTGTGAAACCTTAATGACCTCATCAATGTTGTCTGATCCCCACTCGATCATTGTCATCATGACTTAAATGAGAATTATCAGTAGTGAGAGCTGTGAGCACAAACCTCCAGCCAGGAACAAATGTCGTTTTTGTCCATGCGCTTTATCTTTGCCTCGTCTCCAAACTCATCCATCATGCAGTCCATCAGATTCATCAGGGACTTGACGAGATTGGTGTCAGAGGTCGGGGACAGTTCCTGATGGAGCAGAGAAAGACAAAAAAACAAAACACCGATTGGAGCTTGATTTGCTGACAACGTCTGGATATTACCGGATTCAAAACTCATTGAGAAGTAGGTGCCCGAATAAACCCATCGCCTGCAGAGAGAGACGGGCATTCTACTCTCAGGGTAAAGGTAAGACTGTAAAGCAGGACTCCGCACCTTGGTGGCCTTCCGAACGAGCTGCAGGCAGGCGGGCAGGACGCGGTCGAACAGGGAGCTGATGAGGTCTTTGTGCGCGGCGGTGAGGCCGGCGGGCAGCGTGTTGAGCCAGGACAGCATGAGCGGCCGCCAGCCCAACATGTGAGGCTCCATGTAGATCATCCCACAGCGAGACACCTGCCACCCACACAAACCACACCTGAGGGCAAACATCTGGACTCACGCACTCACTCATCCAGCCGCCGGGGTTTTTCCTGATTCTGCATCTGTTTGAGGTCAATACGATAGTTACCTGATGTCCTCCATACTGGAACATACTGCACTGAGCACGTGAGATAGCATGTCCTAGGAATATCTGATGACTACATTACAGAGCTTTCCTAAAGAGAAGCTTTTTAATGAGATCCCACAGCTCCAGGTCCTACCTACGGAATAGCTTTGGGGAGGCTGTGCAGGTAAAGTCAGAGGAAAGTTAAGCAAGGAGGTGAAGGCATAATGTATGAGCGGTATGGCTAAGAGACACGCAGATATGAAAGGGGAGGCAAAGACAAAGGGAAGTGAGACTTTAAGGCTGTATGTAGAGGTAGAAATAACTTTTACACACAAAGAGAGAAAGAGGAAAAGTGAAGGGGGAAAAAAGAGAGATCAAGAGTGCAGAAAAAGGGGACCTTGCTCAAAGTGGGAGAAGTTCACTGTGATCACGGAAAAAAAAAAGTGATGCCTCTGCATTCAGCATGATGAAAGGAACAGCTGGCAGGCTACAGAGAATCAAAAATAGAAGTCTACTTAATAAAAAAGTAGAGTCGAGGAGATGCAAAGGCATTCTCTCAAGGTATCCAGGTTCTGAGACCCAAAGAGGCTTTGTTAGCACCTCCCAATAAAACAGCTGACAACCTGCCTGCTGAGTCTCCTGTTTTTAAAGATGCTGCATCCAGGACGACTGCCTCACCACTGACGCCGTCAGCTGTCAGCTACAACACTCACAGCGTGTTCATGCGCTGCCGGCCCGCATGGCATGGAGCAGACAGCGAGGCGAGGCGAGGTGAGCTTTCAGGAGTTTAGGATCTGAACTCCTGAAACCTGAGTAAGCACACCACTCCACTTCCTAACACAGCACTTGATCACAACTCTCTGAGCTTAACAGAGTTCATAACTCCCATCTGACCCCGGCAAGTAATAGATACAATTCTCAAACATGTTGTACAGTTGCTCCCTCTTTGAAGAAACTCGCCAGCCCTTGTAGATCACAGGAACTAAATGCATCGGATGAGCTGCTTACAGCAAAAATGCAGCATGAATGGGATCTCGAGCATTGGCTTATGAGGATGATAAGCTAAGAGCACATGCAGCGTAGTGCCACGGCGTAGGAAAACGACCATCTGTCTGCAACAATGGTGTGATTCTACATAGGAACAATATCATCACCAGCGCCATCCAGAGAATGGAAACTGTCATCGTTGCAACAAAGTGGAAAAGAGAACAGCGGAGATGGAACCCATAAGCGCTGCTCTAAGGTGTTTCTCACTGTGGCCGGCGATGCCACCTCCAGGTCCATGGGCTCGAAGATGAGGCTCATTTGCGGCGACATCTGGATGATCTCGCCGCTCATCAGGCACAGCTTTTTGTTGTCGTCGAGCACCGTGTTCATGTTCTCGATCCACACGGCGTCCACGGGGCCGTCGAAGATGAGCCACTTCCTGTCGGGGCTCTGAGGGAGGGAACACACCGGATCACTCATACGCCTGAGAGGACATTTTTCAGGGCAACTTTACAGCACGATCACATGTTCTGTGCATGGAGGGAAAGGTTGTGCAATGCAGGCCAGCCGCCAGCTCATCATCTAACCAGAGGCTCATTACGCAATCACCTCGAACAAACACGCTGGAGGAGCAGCGGTGTACAAGCCCAGCTGAGGCTGAGGAAGCTGAAGGATGCATCGATGTGAGGAGACTGAGACAGATAAGCACTAAAGGGAACCTCAGACCTCCATGGAGCCTCTTTTAGGCAGCGCAGTGTTAAATACTGGATGATGAAAACCTGAGACTGGCCTCAACATGCACCCTAACACCCAACCAGAGACACAGAAAGCCCTGGGGGTCAGAGCCAGGTGCTGGCAACAGTTCTAACCACCCGCCGGGCCGGGAATCATTATTCAACAAAACCAAGGAAACGCTCTTTCCTTCATTCTAGGTCTCCTTTAAAGCTTCAGACCCTTTTTTACCTCAAAGACGATGAGAGCAGCAAAATGTAGCAGACGGCTGGCCCCTGCAGTGACGGCGGTGGCAGCGCTGGAACATGCAAAAAAACCTCAAGCATTCACGGAGCTTTAAAGTTTAGGAGGAAGAGCTTAGATGTGCGCGAAGACGCCGTGTTCTCTGCCACTTGGCTTATGAAGGCGGCGTCCGTATCCTTTAATCGTATGCACATACTGTTTCCATTTCACTCCCTCCAAGCGAAATCCCCGCGCACGCTCCTCAAGGTCACCCCAGAACTCCAGCGCGCCTCGCTCGAAGTGACGAACGTCGGCGGGATGAATGAAATTAGCACCTACACTCTCATAGCGGGGCTCGACAACGAGAGTCAATTCTGCAGCTAAATGGACTGGCTGCGCTTTGAATTGATTTGTTGAAATATAAACAAATGGAGGAGGCTGGGCCGGGGCCATCTGCTGCCTGAGAGGGAAGGGAACGCGTGGAATGAACGATCTGACACACAGTGTTGGCACTGGGGAAAAAAGGAAAGAAACAGAAAGAATGACATTGTGTATGCAGCGGGTTTAATACAGCACAGTGCTGCTGACTCCAGATTAGCACACAGAGAAGTAGTTTAGTAGAAGGTGGTGCAGGGTGGGGGGGGCAAAAAAGGAAAGTGCTTTTTCCCTTTTCTTCAGAGCGGAATGAAGACGGTCCCTGGCCTCTCCCTGTGTTCACTGCATCAGCGTGTACTGCCTCAGCTGTCACCAGCACTCCTCATGCTCGTTATTCATTGACAACAAAACTATTTGTAAAATGACAACTTTATGCACGGAGACAATTTTTAAAATGACAAGCTCATTTGGAAACAATTTGAGAGTGGGGTGAACAAATGATTTGCCATGAGGAGGCGCGCCCGCCGCCATCTGTAACTCGTCTGTCCGCGCGGGCCCGTGTGCAGGCCTCTGAATGAACGGCACGACCCAGAGATCTGCATTCAACAAGACAGCACAAGGTTTCTGTTGTTCACGCTGTCACAGCAACTCCTCTTCCTCACGCTTTCAAACTAGCTGGACTGTCAGGCCCATTGTGGGACCATCCATCGCAAGCATGCGGACTGAGTGAGCAGACGATGAGCCTCATGTCAGCCTCCACGTCTGAGCCCGCGCCTCCACGTCTGAGCCCGCGCCTCCACGTCTGAGCCCGCGCCTCCGCGTCTCAGCCCGCGCCTCCACGTCTGAGCCCGCGCCTCCACGTCTCAGCCCGCGCCTCCACGTCTGAGCCCGCGCCTCCACGTCTGAGCCCGCGCCTCCACGTCTGAGCCCGCGCCTCCACGTCTCAGCCCGCGCCTCCACGTCTGAGCCCGCGCCTCCCCGTCTGAGCCCGCGCCTCCACGTCTGGGCCCGCGCCTCCACGTCTGGGCCCGCGCCTCCACGTCTGGGCCCGCGCCTCCACGTCTCGGCCCGCGCCTCCACGTCTGAGCCCGCGCCTCCCCGTCTCCGCCCGCGCCTCCACGTCTCAGCCCGCGCCTCCACGTCTGAGCCCGCGCCTCCACGTCTGAGCCCGCGCCTCCCCGTCTCGGCCCGCGCCTCCACGTCTCGGCCCGCGCCTCCACGTCTGAGCCCGCGCCTCAGCCCGCGCCTCCACGTCTGAGCCCGCGCCTCCCCGTCTCGGCCCGCGCCTCCACGTCTCGGCCCGCGCCTCCACGTCTCAGCCCGCGCCTCCACGTCTGAGCCCGCGCCTCAGCCCGCGCCTCCACGTCTGAGCCCGCGCCTCAGCCCGCGCCTCCACGTCTGAGCCCGCGCCCCCACATCTAAGCCCGCGCCTCAGCCCGCGCCTCCACGTCTGAGCCCGCGCCTCAGCCCGCGCCTCCACGTCTGAGCCCGCGCCCCCACATCTAAGCCCGCGCCTCAGCCCGCGTCTCAGCCCGCGCCTCCACGTCTGAGCCCGCGCCTCCACGTTTCCGCCCGCGCCTCCACGTCTCAGCCCGCGCCTCCACGTCTGAGCCCGCGCCTCCACGTCTGAGCCCGCGCCTCCACGTCTCAGCCCGCGCCTCCACGTCTGAGCCCGCGCCTCCACGTCTCAGCCCGCGCCTCCACGTCTGAGCCCGCGTCTCCCCGTCTCCGCCCGCGCCTCCACGTCTCAGCCCGCGCCTCCACGTCTGAGCCCGCGCCTCCCCGTCTGAGCCCACGCCTCCACGTCTGAGCCCGCGCCTCCCCGTCTGAGCCCGCGCCTCCCCGTCTGAGCCCGCGCCTCCCCGTCTGAGCCCGCGCCTCCACGTCTGAGCCCGCGCCTCCACGTCTGAGCCCGCGCCTCCCCGTCTGAGCCCGCGCCTCCACGTCTGAGCCCGCGCCTCCACGTCACAGCCCGCGCCTCCACGTCTGAGCCCACGCCTCCACGTCTGAGCCCGCGCCTCCACGTCTCAGCCTGCGCCTCCACGTCTGAGCCCGCGCCTCCACGTCTGAGCCCGCGCCTCCACGTCTGAGCCCGCGCCTCCACGTCTCAGCCCGCGCCTCCACGTCTGAGCCCGCGCCTCCACGTCTCAGCCCGCGCCTCCACGTCTGAGCCCGCGCCTCCACGTCTCAGCCCGCGCCTCCACGTCTGAGCCCGCGCCTCCACGTCACAGCCCGCGCCTCCACGTCTGAGCCCGCGCCTCCACGTCACAGCCCGCGCCTCCACGTCTGAGCCCGCGCCTCCACGTCTGAGCCCGCGCCTCCATGTCTCAGCCCGCGCCTCCACGTCTGAGCCCGCGCCTCCACGTCTGAGCCCGCGCCTCCACGTCTGAGCCCGCGCCTCCACGTCTGAGCCCGCGCCTCCACGTCTGGGCCCGCGCCTCCACGTCTGAGCCAGCGCCTCCATGCTACTCCGGCGCTGCCTTATCGCGGGTAGGCTGCCTGTTGTGAGTCTATTTTCGGCAGCTGTGCAGCCACTGAGAGAGAGGGAGGGAGGGAGATATAATCCAGATGCTTTCAGCCTGAACCCGTGATGCGAAGTCGCTTCAAACTGCGCGTTTCCACAGAGACAGTATCGGCTTTAACGTCTGCGGCTTCGCTCTGATTATATGTGTCACTCGCCGTGTCTTCTCTTTGAATTCCTTTGATGAATCGTGTTGTTTTTCGAGTTGTGGGCGTGATGGAAAAGAACCGCAGCTACCTCCACCCATCTATTATCTTACCCACATTAACAGGTTGACTGGATCTCCAGCTCAGATAGGTCACCAGTCCATCACAGGGCACGCACACACACACACACACACACAGACCATTCACACCACATACACTACATACCACGTGTACATACTACAATAAGGGGCTATTTAGAGTCTCCAATCATATGTATGTTTTCAGACTGTGGGAGGAAACGGGAGTAAGAGCCTAAAATATACACAGATAAAACATGCAAGCTCCACACATACAGGCTCAGGGGTGGAACCAGTTCCTTCTGTCTGTGAGACAACAGCAATCACTTACACGCACGCTATCCGAATCTATTCAGCATTAAACGGTTAAAACATGCCAAAAGACAATCATAGCAAATTCTATTAACGATACAAACAATGTTGAGTGATTTGAAAGCTACACTCCCATTTCCAGTCATTTCATTCCTTACATTTCCTTGTATGTTTGTGCCCCCACACCAGCAAAAACATCAGAGCTGGCAGACCCGCTCTGACAATGACGATGTTGCCCTTTGGAATCAAATTACGTGCCATAAATCTTGTGCTGACAGCGGGGAGATGTTCTTTGAAGATGGTCCCTCCAGTTTGACACGTTACTAAAATGCTGGGAGCTCACATCAAAAGCCAGCAACAGCGATCCAAGCCAATGCCCAGCGGTATCATAGGCTGCATGTTCCTCTGAGCAGCACCATCTTTAAAATACCCTTGCATCTCTCCTACAGCGAGTTCTTTCGCAAAGACCAAAGTTTTGTTTCTTCTGACTGATGTGCAGAGGCACATCAATCAAGACTCCAGCTCCGCAGCCGTCTCATTGTTTGAGAGTGGCAGCTTTGTGCTTGGATGTAATTCTGTAACGTCTGACAGTTCTGGAGGAGCGAGACAGGCAGAGAGCTTATTAGACTCTTTACTGAAGATGTAAAAAAAGTGACTAAGAATAGTAGGAAAAGCAGAGGATATCAGAGGAGTCCTGTGCAGTCCTGGCAGCTGCCGCAGGCATGGGGACGAGCCTAGGCACACATCCAATCAGTGACCTTGAGAGCTCTCTCTGAGGGTGCAGGCCAGGCACCACCCAAGCTTGGCTCCTCATGCACCAGGAGGTGTGGCGCCGGCTCGAGGATGAACGATGTGGGTTCCCCATCCTCCATCAGGACTGAGAGAGAGGCCCCTCTGATACACATCAAGCGTTCCTCTGCCTCTGAGCTCCACAGTAACCGGCACAGAGGAATGCTCTCATCTGTTTTCTGCCGGTGGAGAGGAGCTCGCTTCTGACTGACGCTAAACACACTGTGGGCTTCATACAAAGTTGGTGTCGCCCATTGTTCCTAGCTGCAAACTGTCCTACACCGCTGGTAACCATGGAAACTGCACATTGGCTTAGTGCTTAATTACAATTTTGACACCCTGTCCGGGTTTAGCTTTTTTGCTTTTGCTCCAAATAAAGAAGTAAAAGTTCTGAGTGTAGGCATGTCAACCTCACTATTGTTACACATTAAGAGTTTCCTCTGATACATAATTCAGTAGAGGAGTAATACAGCACAGCATCAGTGGTTTTGCATAATATACTTGTGAAATATTCTTCAATAAACCTTGACTGTGCAAGATCTGAAGGCAACTTTGAGGATCACAGTGGATCATTTATGTTATCTTGTCCTTTTTGATTTCCTGAATATTCATCTCTTCCTCTTGTGGGGGGATTAAACAACTTTACCACAACTTCCACAAAAGAATATGGATATACCGTGAATACTTCAGTAAAAGTCAACATCTTAGGAAATTAATTATGAATATTCCCGGCTTTGAGCAGTAGGAGAGTTGCAACTAAGCCGCGGCTGGGCAGATCAGCCCTCGCTGTGTGTTTGTCTCACCTGGGAGGAGGCAAAGGACCTGTAGCTGACAGCCAGGATGCCATCGGACCACTCGTGGGAGACGGGGTCGAACTGGCCGTACAGCTGACCCATGGTGATGGACTTGGGGTTGATCACTGTGATCTGTACCTGGTTCTCGTCCATCAAACCCTGGTGACAAACACAAACACAGATCTGCATCAAACATCTACGGTGTGTGAGTGTACGGCTGAAGAGAAACCGACAGAAATTGGAACGAGGAGTGATTCATGACACAGAATTAGCGCCCGCGTCGCACGATTCCTGCGAACGAGAAGCAAAAACTGCAACAAACAGCTTCCCAGATGAGTTAAAACAAAGGGGAACGTGAGCGGCTGATAAGAAGAAAAAGGGCGAGAATAAGAGAGAGAGAGGGAGAGAGAGAGAGAGAGAGAAGGAGAGAGGGAGAGAGGGAGAGGGAGGGAGGGAGGGAGAGAGGGAGAGAGGGAGAGAGAGAGGTAGGGAGGGAGGGAGAGAGAGAGAGAGGGAGAGAGAGAGAGTAGGGAGAGAGAGAGGGAGAGAGGGAGAGGGAGGGAGGGAGGGAGAGAGGGAGAGAGGGAGAGAGAGAGGTAGAGAGGGAGAGAGGGAGAGAGAGAGGGAGTGAGGGAGAGAGAGAGGGAGTGAGGGAGGAGGGAGGGAGAGAGGGAGGTAGGGAGAGAGAGGTAGGGAGGGAGTGAGGGAGGGATGGAGGAGGGAGGGAGGAGGGAGAGAGGGAGGTAGGGAGAGAGAGGTAGGGAGGGAGAGAGAGAGGGATGGAGGAGGGAGGGATGAGGGCCGGACAGGATCAGTGGATGTGCAGCAGCCAGGGAGACGATGATGAATGTGGCGTCCGCAGACGCTCCATCAGCAGGCCTTCATCTGTCTCGCTGGTGGGATGCCTCGCAGCCCTCTCAGCCATGTAAATACAACAAGCCAGTTGTGCTCCTCTCCCGGAGATCGATAACTGCTAAACAAAGACTACAGCTCTGACAAATTGGATGGATGTGTTTACTCGGGACAAGCATGTAGCTCACGCGAGCCTTGGATATTGAGAGTAGCACATATTTTCAGTTGACGTGAAGACGCATGCGACTCGCAGTTTCACTGACTGGGCAGGTTCCTGTTCCAAGGACTCCGGAAACACCCTTGACATCTGTAATAAAATCTAATTAAAAAATGCATGGCTAACCATCTGAAAATTGCTCTTTTTTTCCCGAAGTTTCCTGTCAATTTGACGAGGTTAATATCTGACAGGAATGGAATAAATAGGTTCGGAGTCAAGGACAACTTTGAGAATACAGAGAGGAGGAAGAAGAAGCAGGAAAGAGCCGCCCCTGAATCATGGAATACAATAGAGCGAGCTGATGTTCGACTTCTCTTGCCATTATTATTCATCATTATTTACCATGGGTTTCAAATGCACGGACAGTGGGCGGAGACTGGTGTGCCGAGTCCATCACACACAGACCTGATTTAACTTAAAGCTGTTTTACCAAATGGGTAAAGTAATTGAAAGGAAATCTTGCATCGCTACACTTCACAGCTTCTTCAAAAGAGGTGCATCTCGTCCTGGCAGTGCGGACGCCTGGCTTGAGCGTCCCACCTTGTCACAGACGTCGTGCAGGGCTGCTGCCAGCACTCGGTAGGCGCTGGTCTTCCCTCCAAACGGCTCGCCCACCAGCATGAAACCGTGCCTCACGATCATCATCTCGAAGATCTGCAGGATCTTCTCCGCAAAGAACTCTGTGAGCTGCAGGTTCATGCGGCGGCAGTTCTCCTCGATGGCCTCCATCAGCACGCGGTAGTCCCGCTCCGGGAGCTGGACCCCCGGGAACAGGTCGGAGGTGATGCCCTGGGACGAAGGGACGACACGGAAACGGTGGGACGGAGGGATCCGAGTCTGAGCGACCAGTGAAACACGCGCGCACACACACACACGCACACACACACGCTCCAAGGTTGATGGACGTGTTGAGGAATTCAGAATAGACCAGTCACTCAAACACACACACTCGCGCACATAATCCAGTGCACAGTTGTGAGTGCGACAGTGAAACTGTGGAGGCGCGTGGCGGGTCCTGAGGAGCTGACACGCTGGATGTGCAGCGCTCCACTCATCCAGACGGGGCAAGCTGCACTCTGGCGCACCTCAAATAGCTTCAGATCGTGGGCCAGGAACTTGGGCAGATTGACATCAATGATGGATCTCAGCAACAGGGTGTCTTCGTTCTCGTC
>CM055202.1:5332664-5472345 GCA_029224185.1 Karalla daura
GTCTGTGAACACCACGCTGGCGATGCCCTCGAAGCACTTCTTCAGATGGGGCTGGACCCTGCAGGAGAGGAGGACCAGACAATGGACTCACTCAACATCTGGCTGTGAGGGGACAAAGCTGTCCACCAGTCCACCACGCACAAGACCTACCAGGCCCAGCCCTTACTAGCCCTAGCTCCTGATAGAGTGCCGCCTCTGGAAGGTCCCCTCTTATTCTTTTGTTATTTCTGCTTATGTTGATGTTTATGCAGAGTCGGCGCAGTGTGTGTGTCGGCGCAGCCAGCGCCGTGCTGCAGGCGCTGGCTGCAGGCGCCGTGCTGCAGGCGCTGGCTGCAGGCGCCGTGCTGCAGGCGCCGTGCTGCAGGCGCTGGCTGCAGGCGCCGTGCTGCAGGCGCCGTGCTGCGCTGTGCTGCAGGCGCCGTGCTGCAGGCGCCGTGCTGCAGGCGCTGGCTGTAGGCGCCGTGCTGCAGGCGCTGTGCTGCAGGCGCTGGCTGCAGGCGCTGGCTGCAGGCGCCGTGCTGCAGGCGCTGGCTGCAGGCGCCGTGCTGCAGGCGCTGGCTGCAGGCGCCGTGCTGCAGGCGCTGGCTGCAGGCGCTGGCTGCAGGCGCCGTGCTGCAGGCGCCGTGCTGCAGGCGCCGTGCTGCAGGCGCTGGCTGCAGGCGCCGTGCTGCAGGCGCTGGCTGCAGGCGCCGTGCTGCAGGCGCTGGCTGCAGGCGCCGTGCTGCAGGCGCTGGCTGCAGGCGCCGTGCTGCAGGCGCTGGCTGCAGGCGCCGTGCTGCAGGCGCTGTGCTGCAGGCGCTGGCTGCAGGCGCTGGCTGCAGGCGCTGGCTGCAGGCGCTGTGCTGCAGGCGCTGGCTGCAGGCGCTGGCTGCAGGCGCTGGCTGCAGGCGCTGGCTGCAGGCGCTGGCTGCAGGCGCTGGCTGCAGGCGCTGGCTGCAGGCGCCGTGCTGCAGGCGCTGGCTGCAGGCGCCGTGCTGCAGGCGTCGTGGAGCCGCCTGCGAGCGCCGCAGAACTGCATATGAACGAACTCACAGCGGACGATGATGGACGACTACAGATGTTGCTGTTGAGCTTTCATTTGCCGCCTTCACCGCACTACCAGCCAGACAAGGAGTAAATTGTCAGTACGGGTTTGGATCAATATCAGCCAGACATATTTCTCTGCCGCTACGCACTAATGGCTCCTGTGTGTAGAATTTGTGAAATTCCTGATTTTGGAAACTACAGTTGTGAGAGGAAACACATAATGGAGTGGATGCTGTCACTCCCCCCCCCCCCCCTCCCTCCTTGTCTGACCCCTGGATCAGTGGAGTAAATAGATTGAAGGCACCTGTGCCAATTATCTCCAGGACCGTCTGTAAATAAAGCAGACATAACAGTTTGAAAGAGCACATAAATATTCTCCACACAGGTGCTTTTAAGGGGGGATAGGTTTACTACTCCACATCTATAATGGATTGCCTGCTGTTTTTTCACAAGTAATGATGGTAAAATTTGCATTTAAGAAAAGAGTAATGATGCACACCGCTTTATAGAGAATCCCTCTCCCTGCAGACATGAGCTTTTCATACTGACTGTACATAGTTTTACTAGTTTTGATCACAGATTCCTTTCCTGCAATCAGCATTCTTGTTATGAGGACAAATGATGTGTGTGTGGAGGCAAATCCTCGACCTTGAGTCACAGAATATCATGAATCAATTCCAAATCGTACAAATGTGTTCTTCTCAAAAGCCACTTTGCGCTGCATGAGTATGAATGCACATATGTTTATTTTTGTATAAATCACTACTTACATGGTTATTTGGGTGGATACACTCCTAATTTATGCATTTTATGTTTCTCTTACCCCAAATTGCTGCAACTATTTGTGGGGAGGTGTTCAGTGTTGTAACTTGCAATACAATCTGCGAGCCCTTACTCTTCATCAAGGCATGTTGAGCAGGCGCTCAGGAATGGTTACCACAACCTACCAGTAAAGTATTCGGAGGCTTTGCATGAAAACATTCAGAAAAACATCTTTTTTTGTTTTCTCTGCATCTCTGAAACAAAAGCGAGCAAGGTAGCTGCTTTTTGCTTAAATACAGCAACCAGTGAAACATCACACAACATGACATTGCTTTCCCCAGCCTTCCAACGCCACCACTGTTGAGATCCCTGCAATACATAAGGGCTCGTAATTGGGTGCATCTGTGATGATGCGATGACAATTCCCAGAATTCACAGGGAGGACAGAGGGAGTGTGGAGTGGAAGTGGGGAGAGATAGGAGGAGACGAGGAGGCTGGAACATCTTTTGTCTGGGATCGCATTCATTATTAAGCAAATGCCGTGGGTGAAATGAGACATGGGTTGGTTATCAGTGAGGACGTGGCTTGTGGGGAGAGCACGCTGGAGGATGAGTAGTCATTGTAGCTGGCTGAGTGTTTTTTACTGCTAACATCAGCCTCTCAAAGGGCACAGCTCTTTAAATGATTTCTATTTCCTTTTATAGATCTGCTCCTTGCGCAATCCCTGTTAGGGATTTTAGTCTGTTTTATTTTGTCAATTCAACAGTTTTCATGCAGAGGCTGCCTGAGTTTATTTATGAAGGTCTTAACACGCAGCCACTACTAGCAGTCTGCATGAATGTGAAGCGTGAACCATGGAATAACAGTTAGAAAACTGCTATATTTGGAACTGAGGCTTCAATCGGACCTTTGTTTAATCATGTGCATCCATGATTCTGTGTCTTATTGTTTTGTATCATATTTGGTACATAAATGGTCAAAGATGTACGTGACAAATTTTGCAAATGCTTTCACGCCAATTTTAGAAATTCTGAAACTTGTCTTTTCGTGATTATATTCCCCAGGTTGGGCACCAGGGCCAGAGATCATGTAAGGCTGTATACAATAGGTGTTTCAGGAAAGAATGAACCTTGTTAACGACACACAGGTCTCTCTGAAGATCACAATAGAATACAGTACTGTGATTTCCAGGTCACACCACTACGTATGAACTGTTCACCTTGTTGGGTCCTTGGTCTCAGAGAGGATTTCCAGCAGCTCTTCATTGGACAGGAAGAAGAAGCGTGGGAAATAGAGACGCTTCTTCTCCAGGTAGTTATTCAGACCTTTGAGGATGAGCTCCAGAAGCTCGTTGGACTTTTTCAGCCGCTCCAGCATCTTGTCAATGGCGATCACTGCCAACACGTGCTGGTCCTGGAACAGACAGCAAAGAGCAGCTTTAGAGGAGAATATACGTTTGGGTAAAGCCTGTAAAGCTTCTTCTAATGGGGCGCTCAGGACCAAGAGAGCAACAGTTTTATCGCATCGCCTCTGCAATAAAATGACACTACTATATGCAAAGCAGTCTATAGTATATCCATTTCATAAAAAGTGTCTGTTCAAATTACACTCTAACTTTAAATCCTACATAAATAGAGGACTTTAAGTGCAGGAATATATCAGAAATACAGGACAGAGAGATTATTTTCTTTTTGCAACCCTGCCTTGAAGATAACACTAAAGCATGGTACTGCACCAGTTCTTCAGCAACAGCCACTACATGAGGCCACTAGCCACACAGTCCTCTAAAAGAAAGGCTGATGGGACAGTAATAGAGATTTGACCTGAGGCCTGTCTAGTACCTATGAAATATTTCATCCTTTATATCACACCATCTGTACACTAATTCAATATCCTGCGGCGCTGTCACCCCCAGGAAGTGCCTAAATAAAAACCCTATCTAATCTTCAAAGCTAGACAGGGAGTGCCCCAACCTGCTCCTATGAAAACGTTGGCAATGCTGAAATGAAACGCAGGGCCTGATATCATCTTGAGAGTAGAATGAAATAAAATGCAGAATGCAGAGCTGGAGCGAAAAACACTGAGCAGCAACATGAGAACATGCGTCCCAGGGTTTCATTGCTCACAACTGGTGACAGAGGGGAAGAGGAAAAGGAAACCAGTGCTGTTGCTGTGAAATCATCATTAACCTTGTCTGCAGATAACACTTATAGACCATTTCGCCCTGCATGGAACCACAGCAGGCCTCTGAATGATGCAACACTTGTCAACATGGGTGCAGAATTTGCAAAGAGGAACAAAATAAATCAAAGAGGGAAAGGCTGACGCGCTTGGAGAGTGATCGTACAAAGAGAGGGTGGGATGTTTCCAGCTTTGTGTGATGTGATCGATTCGTTTCCAGACTGATGGTTCACGGCGAGACACGGTGGATGATAACAAAGTGCCTGGTTCGAATCCCCGTGGTTCCACACATCTCTGTGTGCTGTCTGCATGTTCTGGTGTCTGAATGGGTTTGGTTTCCTCCACAGGGTGAACTCCATGCCTTTACCCAAAGTGTGCTGGAGACCAGCACTGTTGGGTACAAAGGGGTAAAATATTGGGTGAATGAATGTTAAGAAATGCGGCTGATGGTAAATGGACTGGTTCATATAGCAGTTTTGTGGTCTTCATGGCCACTCAGAGCTCTCTACAGACTGCGACACATGCACCCGTTACTGGAAGCAGAGGTGACTAGACTACATCATCTCTGTCAGTGATAAGCAACAGCATCTGCATATCAATCACATCATTGTTCATGTATTGTGGCGAATCTGTGATGATGCTGCTGGGAAGGATGTACAGTAGTGCACTGCTTTGACTGGGCGTATCTCCTGTTGTGTTAACTCTGGGTCACTGTCCATTAAAAGGAGGCACAGCCGCCCAGGGGTACGTTTCATCTCCCCAGGCTCTGCTGGACACCACAGCTACAAAGCCTGTCTGGGGTGAGATAATTATTAGTTTTGATGGCTCATGATTTAGTATTGATTTGTTATGCTGTGGAAGTAGTGGCTGTTGACTGCTGCCACAGGGACTTTTTCCCCATATGGGCTCGCCATATGATACAAGCAATAAACACAGATTCAAATCATTGAGAAATTGCTTTTATGAGGCAATATCTTGTTGAAAAGACTACAGAAACGAACACCGACTTCAAAGGCTAAATGAATTGATGGAGCTTTGCCTGTGTTTCAATGGGCCATACAATTACACTGGCTAAGGGGGTGTCTGATTGATGAACTGCAATTCTGGCTTTTCATGCGTTTCATCAGACTTTGTGATTTTGGCCAATTCTCTGGGAGGGCAATGTAATAAGAGGGCTATTTTTACATTCAGCCTGCCAGCAGGAAGCTATTCATGAGCACAGTGAAGGGATAACAATGGTCTAATGCATGTATTATGTGTGATAATGTGTTTTTATGCAGCAAAAGAACGGCTTCAGCGGGGGGGCTGAGACTGTCTACGTTTGATATGGCAAATCTCAAATCTAGCTCAGAAGGACGCCAGCCTAACGAAAAATTAGTTTTCTTTGTTCCAGTGTGGCACACGTCACAGATCAAGGACAAAAGCGGAGATGATGAATGTAAGCGACTGTATAAGCATGAGCAAATGATATTTTCCTCACTATAATCCTGTTGTTATTGAGTGAATCCATCGATCTATTAGAAGACATTTATGTCAGTCAGCTTCTCCGCATGACTGTTGATGCTGCTTCTCTCTTTCTCAGCTCATTAAAGAGGGCAAGGTTGCACCGAGAGGGAGGCAGGTTCAGAGAAATAAGTCTTTTTGAATCGAATTGGCCCTGTATTTATCTGCAATTGTGCATGCAATAGTAGATAAATGACACATTCAAGCAGGCAACAAATAAGAGGAGATTGAGGAAAAGGCATTTGGCTGTGGAGGCAGCGTTGCCACTGGATCAATGGATCTTGAGCAGCTCCCAGTGGCTGGTCTGACGACAACAGCCCAGGACACACACACACACAAAACACCCTGATGTGATTTGTGGTGAAGGAGAGCTACACTGTAGCCTGCCTTTTTTTGCTCACTCTGTTCTGTTCTGTGGTAGTATATAGAGAGGAGATGAGTCCAATTTCATGCACTGCTGATCAGTGGTACGGGCGAGATGAAGGGATGTTGTCTTTGTCAGTCGTAGATGCAGGCGGAGCCCGTGCAGAGGGCTGTTCATCCCATAACTGGTCCATATGCTGTAGTGAATATATCTATTTAAAGTGATCATTAGCTGTAAACATGGCAAGGAATAGCTGCTTACCACGGGCAGCAGGATGAGAGGCAGAGTTTTGGCTCCCATGATTCATACATCTTCAGTATGGTGCGCTCCCCATGACTGGTTGAAATTTTCACCATGTGCATTAAAGGGTGCAGGAGATGGTTAGCACCATCTCACAGTGAGAGGGAGTGTGTGTGTGTGTGTGTCTGTGTGTGTGTGTGTGTGTGTGGGGAGACCTGCTGGGACAGACTCCTTCAGACCCCTGCGACACCATTAAGGTATAAAGCAGCTAAGATAATGGATGGATGTGTGGATTAAAAGATGCATCCATTCTGCTTCTAAAGTGACTCCAACAAATAACTGGGACTGAGAGCAAATGTTCAAATGTCCTGAGGAACAACCAAGAACACCCTCATAAAGCACCCACATTGCTGAGTAATCACACTGCATTTCTGCTCTACGAGCACACACACACTTAGCCACACACACAGTAACAGGAAAGATGGCAGCAGACTATAGCTTGAAATAGAATTAGCTCACAGTTTTTTTGTTTTTTTCTTTCTTAGAGGCTATAAAGAGCAAATTACGTAGAATGCCTCTCAAAGCAGCTTTTACCTGTACTGCTGAGCAGTAAAGCAGATACCAGCCTATTCATTTACGAAAAGTCACAATCTTCAGGGCTCTACCAGGGAAGAAAATTCCAACATCAAATAGCATATTTACTTTCCAATTAAATTCACACAGCAGGTAAAAACCCAAAATCCTTCCTGACTGTCTGAGCCCATTAAGGTAACTAAGCAGCCGCGCAGGGTGTCGGCACTTTAACCAAATACAAACACTCAGCTGCAGAGTTCCTCTGCAACACTCTGTCACTGAGAGAGAGAGAGGGAGAGAGAGAGAGAGAGAGAGAGAGAGAGAGAGGGAGAGGGAGAGAGGGAGAGAGAGAGAGAGAGAGAGAGAGGGAGAGAGAGAGAGGAAGAGAGAGGGAGGGAGGGAGAGAGAGAGGGAGAGAGAGAGGGAGAGAGAGAGAGAGAGAGGGAGAGAGAGAGAGGGAGAGAGAGAGAGAGAGAGAGAGAGAGAGAGGGAGAGAGAGAGAGAGAGAGAGGAAGAGAGAGGGAGGGAGGGAGAGAGAGAGGGAGAGAGAGAGGGAGAGAGAGAGAGAGAGGGAGAGAGAGAGAGACTGAGAGGGAGAGAGAGAGAGAGAGGGAGAGAGAGAGAGAGAGAGAGAGAGAGAGGGAGAGAGATAGATAGATAGATAGATAGATAGATAGATAGATAGATAGATAGATAGATAGATAGATAGATAGATAGATAGATAGATAGATAGATAGATAGATAGATAGATAGATAGATAGATAGATAGATAGATAGATAGATAGACAGACTCATATTTGACTATACTCTACAAATACTTCATGCAGTATGGAGTTGACACTAAACTAACAAGTACCGTGAAAACATTAGTGCCCACAAGCTGCCTCACACTGTACACAGCTTACAGCAGACTAGACGATGCGTGTGTGTGCACATCTGTGCGCGTGTGTGCGTGTGCGTGGAGGCTCCCCATCCCTTGGTGACCTCATTTTCTTTGTGCGTAGCCCTGCCCCTTCCAGACAAAATCCATAATTTCTATTTGATGGTGCAGTCAGGCCGGGCTTTCTGGAGGACACAGTCTGAAATTGATGTGTCTCATTTCAGGTCCACTGAGGACGCCAATTACCCTTTGGAAACTCTTTGAGGATGCGGGTGCAACACTGTCCCCCGTCCTGTTGTCTGTCCCTCCTCTACCTCAGCCTTAAACGCTCCTCTCTGCTTCCACTGTATGTCTGTGGCTGTCTGGCTCTGCCTCTGCTGCCACGGACACTAGTGTTTGAGTGTCTGTGGCTTCACCGACCCCCACTAGGTCAACACTACCATACTAATCCAGGCTTTGGGCTGAACGTGGTCTGTTCATAGGGGACGACCCTGTGTATGAGGGCATTGAGGCATTGAGGTATAGGGCTGTATGAGGCTGCTGGCTGTCAACATGCTTGGGCACAAGTCATCCACAAACACACATGGAGAGAACAGTGAGTCTGTGATATCTGCAGCCAGCTTTTCTGGTGAAGCTTTAATTCTTTGCAGAAATGCGTAGCGCTTTTACTGATTTGGGTTTCCCTTTGTTACGCTTGTACCCACGTGCTGAGGGTGCAGCGAGCATTCATGGAGGAGTATGCTGTAGCGCGCCACACAGCGCTGATATAGCACTAGCATTTTGCTCGGTCAAGGTCGATGTTATTGTTCTCGTTCCCACCTACCGGCTGCTGTTTGGAGCCAAGTGATTTCACTCCCGGGTGCATTCCATACAGAGTCTCCTGGCAACCAAAGGTCAGCCGTTTGGAGATTGCCAGTTCACTGCTCTTAGTTCAACAGGGGATGTCTGGCCTGTACAGACATTTTCAGCCTTTTCTAAATTCCTCGAGACTGACTTTATATAACGCACTATAATGTTCTTTACTGCATACCCGTTGCCATTCATGGGGATTTTTATATGCTGTAGTTCACTTACATTTATGATTATCCGGTCTGTGGCTGAATAAAATGCTCTTATCCTGGTCATGTCTGCCCTGTAAAACCGATCCTCCTCCTGATTTCTCCTTTTGGATGGTTTTACTCTGATGCTGATCCACCCCGGAAGGAGCTCAAATGTTTGTGTTCTACAGAGGCCATCTAGTGATATCCATCCATCATCCTACCTGCTGTGTACTGTACCTTAACAGGGAATACACCCTGGACAAGTCAGCTGTCCATCAGCTAATAGAGGAAAACATTGCATGGTCATAATTAAAGACAACAGAAACAAGACCAACTGAGGCTGTAATAATGCATGGTACATATGATGGGTGTCTGCTTTGGGGTGCTTTGGAGAACGTTCTGAAGAGTAACTATGCCATGATTTGAAGAAATATACTATATTCAATAATCTAAGCATACCACTATGGGTGTGGCTGTAGTTGTATCATCAGTTCCTCCTTCTGTTTGGGTTACAATGTTGAGAAGCTCTGCAGACTTCCATTGTGGGAACAACATAGAAACTGTAGAATTCCCTCCATCTCCCCAGTCTCAACAGTCCTCTGTTGCACCATGGGGACAGTCTAGAATGAGGTCTGAGGACTCACCAGGGAAACCTGCTTCATGGCCTCCCTCCAGGTCTTGTCGACGGTCCTGAAGCGGCGTCCCTCCTCGGGCATCTGCGTCATGATGTCAGGCGAGCTGAATATGGGCTCCAGGTACAGCCAGGTGGACTGCACCTTCAACCACTCGTCCAGGATCTCTTGGAGAAGCAGCAACTTGCCCTCCCATTCACTATGGGAGAGAGCGATTACAGACACAGATAACCAGTGAGAACAGAAAAGGAGGCATGGGGAACACTAGCACAGCTGGCTGAGTGCAGCCGATCATCCATCTCACATACTGGCTCATAAAAAGAAGAAGATGAAAAATGATTGTGTGGAGAGACGAGGAGGTAAAAGCAGCTCTGAAATCCCAGATGTGTATTTATGTTGTCGTGTATTTAATGCTAGATACACTGTGATCAGTGCACTCAGAACAAAAGGTAGCATGGAGAGGCTCTGGGAGTAACTGGTGCTAAAAAATGATTTGTCTCAGTGCTGCGGTATCAGCCTCTCCCACCCACAAAGCCACTTTAACAGCGTTATGTTATATAACAAAAAAGTTCATCAAAAACTTTATGGGGGAGCTGCGTGAGCATCCTGACTGATACGGCCTGATACGTCTTTTAAAACTGCAGGCAATCCCGTGTCAAACTGTGCCTGGCAGAAACGTATTATTGCCGTAATTTTACAAATTACAGAGGACGGAGGAAATTTCATCATTTACCAAACTCTGAGGCAGATAAAAAAAGAGAAGTAATGAATGAATTATAAAGTGTGCTCGACTGAAGCGGTTGTTTGCAAAAAGTTTTCCGAAAGAATAATTTAACTACGACTCTAAGACAGATGAGGAAGTCTTCAGACATGATACAGGTTGTTGATTTAGCACCAGGCTCATCGGTAGAGTGGCCGCTTCAGTAATATCCACATGAGGGAGATTCAGAGCCATGCACCTTGGAACTGAAGATAATCCTGTCTCTCGTCTCATCCCCAGACTGTGTCAGTGTCCAGCGGTCAGGTCTCCCTGGACAGACCTGACTACCTCCCTATCAGCATCTCCTGGACCATTCCCATGGTGTGTACGTACTGTATCTCTGCCTCGAAGGGCTTGATGAAGGGCGAGCCCCTCATGGTCTGCGTCTTCACGATGTGGTCGTCCAGCAGCATCTGCACCTCGTCCACGGAGGACAGGATGGAGGTGCCCGTCTCTCTGTAGGGCAGGAGGCTGAACTCCATGTCGCTCCACTCGCCGGCCATCTTCTCCATGGCCTTCTCCAGGGAGTACTCCTTGCTGGCCGCCTCGCTGATGCCCTCGAAGCTGCCCAGGTGCTGCTCCAGGTGCATGGATATGAAGGCGGCCATGCAGCCCTCGCCGCCCTCCGGCTGCAGATAGATGCCGGCCACCTCGGACATGGCGTCCCAGTGGCGCTCTCGCAAGCCTGGGTTGCACAGCACCTGGAAGGCACACGCCGTGCAAAACATACGCATATACCTGAGGCCGGAACTAAGACTTATTTTCAAAGTTGATTTGTCCACCGATCACTTTCTAGATTGACTGGTCAGCAGTTTTTTTGTCCTCATCTCAATGACACACAATTTCCTGTCCTTGAAAGCTAAAGAAACCGGAACACATTCACATTTTTTCACACAATTTTGACTCAAAACTTAATATCCTATATTATTTTTTCAGCAAATGAGTTGTTGCCGCTTTAGATGTGTGCCTCAAGGACAACGTTCAATAAGATAGTGTGGAGCCACAGGAAGGAATTTGCCCACATGCAAAATGAAACAGAAACAAAAGCTTGAAACACATAATACTGATTTTGAGATGACTGATAAACAAATAAACCAGCCAACCAACACGTGGAAAGACATTTATATATGACAAAATAACAGTGTAGGCTATTTTGACTAGGACGGATGTTCACTTTTTACCTGCACCATAGGAATGTGCTGCTTGAACTCTTCCACCTTGGCCTTGACAGTGGTGGCTATGTCCAGCGCTTTGGGAACCTCGCTGAGGCTCTTCTCCAGCTTGTAGAGGGTGCGCCAGTAGTTACCAACGTCCCCTTCCACCTGTGCGTACAGAGTTCAGAAACTGTTGCAATTTACCCTGGAAAAAGGCAACTGTACAAAAAGTAGTGCTTCTTCTTGGCTCGACAGAGTTTGTACACACATGCAATAGAAATTCACATCCCAGAGACAAAACATGAGTAGTGCTATGACAGATCAATTATCATCACAACATGAAGCTGTTAGATGGAAGGGCAGGCGAGGGGTGAAAGGCTTCTATTGGCGGGGGCTGGGATGATGAGGGAGGTTGCTATGGAGAGATGGGTGTTCGTAGAGACATTAAAGGAAATGCAGTTAGCAGACACAACAGAAGCAGCAGCACTGCTGGTAGAGATAGAGGTCATCATGGCAGTTAGTGCTGTGGTCACTGGGGATGGCAGACAAGAAAAAATACAAATCTGAGGTCTGTATGAAGTAAACGAGGTCCTCTATTCTGTGGACTGCAACTGGGAAAGTAAAAGCACTTGTGGAGGCTCTGGAGGCGGCGATAACAAAGGTCGACAGAGAGGTGAGGGATGGAAGTGTAAACTGGGCTCCACAAGTGAGGACTGTAGATGTGATTCTAACTGTGTTCATCTATGTAAGCTCTGAGCTTTAGAGACAGGGTAAGGATCTCACACAAGGGCTCAAAGTAGAGCCGCTGCTCCTCTGCACTGAGAGGAGCCATGTGAGGTTGGTTTGAAGCAAACCCAATCATCAGATCTGTGTTTATGTCACTGACTTCCCAGGGACAGGCTGAAAACAGGAAACCACCAGTCATACCCTGAAAGATGTTTTAAACATGCCAGATCTCACAACTGCTCTCACAAACACTGCTTGTTCTTTGAAGTGCAGACTGGGTTCAGAAAACAAACACGCTATCATAAACTGACTTCATAATCTGTACAGTAAGCACATCTAAAGATAACACCAAACTCATTAAGGTTTAAGGCTGATGCATGGTCTTGGGAACTGGGAAGTGTTTGATCTTTGCAGAATGTTTCGTGGGCCGAATATTAAAACCCTCGCACAATATCCAACAGGTTCTGGTACCTTGTCTGGGTTCACATCTGAAAGCGGACCATGAAGCCACTTGTCATGCTGGCTGAGGAAGTCTGAGGCCGCCTCGTAGAGGCGCAGGAAGGGTGTGAGCTTGTCCTGGATCTTCTTGCGCTGTGGGTACTGTGAGATGGCCCAGCCATAGGCCTCCTCCTCCATATTGAAGTCATTTATCTTTGCAGAAAGACAGAAAGGTTGAAATGAGAGCAAGGGTGGATGGATGGATGGATGGATGGATGGATGGATGGATGGATGGATGGATGGATGGATGGATGGATGGATGGATGGATGGAGGGAAGAGAGAAACAGAGACAAAAAAGATAGATTAGTAAATGACACTGTGGATAAAACACTGTGGATAAGAGGCCTTTTTTGCAGACAATGCTGCCCTCTAGAGGTGATGTGTTTGATGGCCTCCTCTAGCACTGATGGATGGTGCCACTGAGTTGGTCTTCTGAGTCTTTACCTTATCCATGGCTTGCTCCAGTTTAGCATTGAGGGCCTGAGATTTCTGCAGGTATCTGCTGAGTTCACCCAGGTCACCAAACGTGGCGAACTCCTCCACCTCTTTGCTGTAGTCCTCCAGCTGCTCCACAAAGCGCTCCCGGAACAACTGCAATTCACACACAGAGACATATGATGCATGATAAATGCTTCCTGCGACTACAACCGCTCGGCTCAGCAGTTCAGCGGGTTGCCAGATCAGAGGCAGATACAGTACCTTCAGGTCGGTCTGATAAATCTGTGTCTGTTCATAAGCGATCAGCCGGTGCTGTGTAAAGATGGATGGCATGCGTTGCAGCCAGTTGACCATCTCTGCGTAACTTGTCATGTCCATTTTACCCATAGCACAAAAGTCCAGCAGGAAACACACGTCTTTGTAGTCCTCTGCCAGCCTTTGCCTCAACTGAGGCATCTGAACGTTCTCCACCTTAGTCATGTAGGCCTGGGTGGGAGAACAAAGGCAAACACACTGATTAGTGCTTATTAATGCATTTTAATGTGATTCATTATCGTTGCTATTGCATCCTAATATTGGTATTTTTTGATCGATCTAGTTTCTCAACTAGCTGGTTCTATGAATCATTTTCATAACTCGCTCATTCATGGGCCTGGGGATTAGGACAGGTCACCAGTCCTTCACAGCAACTTATTATAATTACCATTACAACTTTCTGATTCTTTTTCCACTTGGTTTTGACCATTTTAATTATTATATATCATGCAATATGAATCTAATATCACTTATATTATCCTATTTACTCATTATTTCTTGTTAAAAAAGCAGCTGCAGCTGCTAATTATTTGTATTATTATTCTATCTTTTCCTGACTAAACTGTTTATTATCATCACTGTTTATTGTCATTGATATTGTTAGATAAAGCACTTATCCTAACTTAGCTTGTTTTAGGATTCAATTGAAAAGGTTAAAATAGTTTATGATAAGTTTTGGGGCTGTGCAACATAAGTGTGTTGTACTCACCTTGAGCTCAATCAGTTTCTGGGTGTTGGGCGGTACGCTCTGTGCTTGCTCTGTGATCTTCTCAAATTCATGACAGACCCTGTGAAGGGAAGAACATCAACTCAGAGACCAAGGACAGCATAGTTCAGCTCAGCATGAAGTTAATAGAAGTTTATTTGGAGGCTCCAGAGAGGCAAACTGAGGTCTAGTCTTAACATTCTGCCTTCAATTTGGAAATGCAGGGCCACTGCAGACTCTAAATTGTCCCGAGGTGTGAGAGTAAACTGAATAATGTATGTGTGTGCCGTGCAATGGATTAGTGCCAGGGTTACTTAGAGGTAGACAGGTGTCCAGGTCCAGTCCCAAAGCTGCAACTACTTGTCTTTATGGCATCTTACATTAGACGCATTGGGCTTCAGCACTGCGTACATTCTTGAGGCCAATACATACTCTGCAAGAACAGAGGAAGTTCTTCTCTCTCTCTCCCCCTGCTTGACTTCTTCTCTTTTGGTGTCAGCTACTTTTTGACTGGTCCTGGCCAAAACAAACTTGTCTCTGTTCTTGCAGAGTATGTACTGGCCTTTACTTGAGCATAACTAGTGTGCAGTCATTAAAGTCGCACAGTAAACAAAATAATGATAATAATAATAGATAGACTGACATCTTGGTGAATTCCCGATGTTTCTCTAGCACCTGTGCGACCAGTTGATGCTGATGATCCTGAAGGCGAGCGATGATGGAGCTGACAAGTGGACTGAACCAAACCTCGAATATGCCGCAGCGATCCCCCTAAAGAACAACACTTTGGTTAGCAACACATTGGCTGAGTGGTTGATATTCTCACAGTTGTTAGGCTGACCAGGCAGGATTTAAAGCGGATCCTGACGATGAGCCGCCTTCGGCGGACCGTCTCAGCCATGATCTCCTGTGAGGAGGGCTGCCCTCTGAGGAACTCGTTCACTTCCTCCTCGGCCTGCCTGTTGATCTGTGCGGCATAGTCGTCGTAGCGGTGGACAGACTTCTTGGGCATCTCGAGCTGGGACCAATACAATCTGCGCACCTCCTCCCGATGAGCCTCAAAGACCTCTGGTAGGATGGTGGGTTTCAGGTTGCTCCCGAACTTGGACGGTGGCTAGGATGACCAGAGTTTGAGTGTAAATCCAAGCAGGAAAACACATTTCTGACCAGTGATGTAGATACACCACTAGACCCTTAAATAGACACTTAAATACACCAAAGAGAGACAAAGGTGAGACCTACTACGGTGACAGAAAACAGGCATTATGTGACCTGTTGAGGGGGGAAAAAGAAAGGAAAGCTGAGGATGGGACGTCCTGCATTCATTGAACGTACAGCCAGCTGCAACTTAATTAGTGGAGCCCTGAGAGCCTTCAGCGTGTTTCAGGAGGTATTTAAAGTTTTCATTCCGCTCATTACTGTCTGGGGTCATGTTACTGTTTTCTTGTAGTCAGGTGCTGAAGTGTACAGTCTCATCTTACTGCGGAACAAGTGCAGCAACGGCTGGAATGTAGTAGCCTGCAACACGGTGGTCGGTGCTGTCACTGAGGGATTCGTGAGGTTTTCTGGGTCCACCTAGATCAAGTTACTTCTGTATTTCCTGGTAGTTTATTCATGGCAGTAGGTCTGTCCAAGGAGTTGCACACTGTAGCAACTGGACTCATTTCAATTACTTCTAATCCAAGAGGTCTCTTCAGTCCTCAAGCTGACGTCCAGTTGCCGCAAAACCACATAAGCCAATGAGAACATCCACAGACGAGAATGGGTTGAGTCACTGAACATATTAATTATCATAATCTTGTGGCATTTTTTTAACAGAGTGGGGTAGAGTCAGGTGTGCCTAATAAACGGATACATAATGCACACACACACGCATATACACACACTTACCCACGAAGGAAACAGACTTGTCTGCAGCCGTGGTAATGAGTTGACAAGGCTGAGAATGGTATCAAAGACACCAAGGATCTCAGCCTCAAAGTATTCAAAACTGGGCTCAAACTCGGTGTATGTGTCCGTCAGGTTCAAACTGAACACAAGGTGTATGCACTCCAGGCCTTTCCCCTACACAAAACAGAGACAGCGGTGTTTCTGGTCATTCTTGGGATGACTTTATCAGCCAAAGCTGGCTTGTACTCAGAGTCTTACTTACTGGGTTTGGGGAGAATGAGCGTGTGTAGACCTTTAGTGATTCTAATGCGATCTCCTGTAGGTGAAGGGTCATCAGAGTATCTGCACAGTTCAAGAACGACAGCAGGCTGGGGCCTTCCTTACCAACACAGCCCTTTCTACCAATGTCGATAAATCTAGAAGATAACCTAAAGTGGAAAACATTCAAAATCAGGCTTCGTCACACAGCCAATGAAACATGACAGATTGAAACTGTGCCGATACCAGAGAAAGGACTCAGCTGAGCGGTGGTAACGTGGGACTCACAGGTTGAGCTGTTCTTTGGCGTTCACAATCTCTTTTTTGATGAAGGCAGAGAAGTCGTATATTTCCATGGATCCCTTTTGGCGGAAGTTTTTCTCATATATGACACGGATACACCTACAAGCAAGTTATTGATGACACATGATGACAGGTAAACATGGATCAGGGCTAGGTTTGTGATGCCACACGCTTTAGAGAAGCACATAAGCATGTTCAGGGGTCACGCTCTTCTCTTCACATGTCTGGTAAATGTTTTCCAGGATGTTATTTCTTTTACTGAACATTGGATCTGAAAAATGCCTCAAATCTCACTTTTATTTGTTGTCATATTATGTGCGTCTCTTTCCACTGTGTGCTGGTGACACTTACAAGTTCAAAATGTAAGATAAAATACAGTTTTTTATCAGAATGATTTCCAGAGCAGAAATAAAAAAAGTGAAAAATTGAACATCAATAGAAATCCTTTATACCAACTAACTTAAAAGCCTAACTTTAAAGCCTCAACTCACAAAACTTTTGGAAGACATTTCACATGAGTAGAATAAGTTAAAGGGCTTGACCTTGTTCTATACATCATCTCCATCAGCTGCAGCATAGCCGGGTCGATACAGTGAAGGATTTTACTCATCCTCTTTCGTGCTCGGACGAAGGATTTGTTCCACGCTTTTGGCACGGGCTCCATTCTGACATTGTAAAAAAAGAAACAAATGACTGTGAAGGCCGGATTTCTCTCTCCCTCCAGCAAAACATATGATTTGTAATTTCATAGCCTACCAGCCAGTGCCGTATTAAATCTTTGTAGCAACACTGGAATTACTCAGCATTCAGCAAATTCAGATTGCTGAACACTTTTCACTAGATGAACATGCCTCTATCACGTCCAGCTAACTTACTTGAGTCTGTGAGGGCGCTGATCCTCCTCTGTGTCCTCCTCACTTTCCTGAACATTTCTGAACGTGTAATTCACTGCAATCGCAACAAAAGACAGCTCGATCTTCTAAAAATGAAGTTCATTATAAAACATCCAGTCCCTTGTTATCACACAGAGTGAAAATTTGAGCATTCAACCAGTAAGCTCTGTAATATTAATATTTACATTTCATGTTACAATTCATGACTATAAGTGTAACAACATAAAGAAGGTACCGATTGCAGACTTGACAGCGAGCAAGTATTCCTGCTTAACCTCCTCAATCAGCGGCTGCCTTGGAAGGCCTTTGGGGACCGAATCCAATATGTTTTTCATCCATGAGCTTGGCAAAGGAGCCACATCCCTCAGATCTATCCCCTTCTGGATGTAGCGGTCAAAACTCTGTCACGACATGGCATTATTAAACCTTGTTCATTTGAGCTATTTAAACAATACATGACACGCGTTCAAGATGATTTGTGGTTATGCAGGAGGATTTCTTTGCCCGGATGCCTAGGCCTGGAACCTAACATCTGGGATAAAGCTTTATTGGGTAAGGTAGGCAAGAAAGGGAGGCACCTAGCAACTGCAACCAACGAGACAAGCATGGAACAATAGACAACAGATCAAATGTCTTGAAACGATCCTGTGAAAGAGTAATAGTCATAACAGCCAGGATCTATCAAACTTGCATAATTTGGTTGTAGGCAAAAATTTCCATCAGTTTAAGATCATTTTCATGCAGTATGACCCAGTCTTCAGTGTGATTTCTGCACCTACACTAGCACCTACTCCTAAGCTTGTTTGATAAATACGGACCATTGTCCCATCGTCATTATGGCAACAGGCACAACAAGAAAAAAGCAGCGCTGTTCACCGTTTTGCGTTGAAGAGAGTGAGATGAGGAATACATGACACTATCCTCTTCCTCCTCTTCCTCCTCCTGTGGGCTGGAAAAGTGTAAAAACAAAGTATTTTACATGTACAAAATGCACTATACCTTGTTGTGAAGTGTAGTCTACCAGTGGCTTAAAATACAAAGTTCATTTGAAAAATAGCTTGCATCTGTAATTTATCATGACAAATCAAGAGTGTCTGAATGTAAATGGTTCAGTAGTTTATTTATCACATTCTACAGTGTGAGAACGAGGGATTTCAGAAATGTGGAAAAATGTATGAAAAACAATGCATAATGTTTGTTTTGAAATCCCACCAACCATCACTGATTTGGCACATTTTATTTATGCAACAGTAATGATAATAATAAAAAATAGAGTGGTTATGAGCTCAGTGATAAGTAGGGAGTAGTGGCTGAATGAGTGATGTCAGACACCTCTATAGCTTAACTCACCACACATATTTCACCAGAATCTGACGGAGGTTCCTCTCTTTCTGCCTGAGTCTGGTTAGTTTGCTGCAGCGGTGTTTGAAGGACCCCGGGATGTGTTCTGCCTTCCTGCAGTGGAACGGTTTCCATCCTAGCTGACTTCCTCCTGGGGTCCAGTCCATTTCTTCACACAGCCCCTCCCCTGGAGGAGCAAGACCATGTGAAACAGTTCAGATGGAATTACAGAGGAACTAAACACAGTACAGATGCAACAATGTGATTGCTACCACTGCTCGACTTGGCCCCACTTTCGCCGGGAGCTTGAGCTCCTTCGGGTTTCGGCATGAGGAGAGGGTATGGTGAGAAGGATGGTTTTGTTCCCATCCATGGTTGCTTTCTCTGGACCTGTACAACGGAGATTGATAGACAGAAAGACTGATAGAAACTGTTTTCTGGACAAATTCAGGTTTATAAAAGTGCTAAATACAGTACATATATATGTACTGGTGCAAAATAGTGAAGAGTTTACCTCTAGTTTGTTAAACAGAAGTGTTTGGAAGAAATGAAAAAATAAATCTGTCACACAATGTGTAGGTGGGATAACAGGCAGTGCGTTTATCACGCCGGTAGGTCTGACCAGGGGCGGTTAGATGACAGTTAAAGTGATTTAAGTTGTCGTTCAACCACAGATAATGACGTTTTCTTGACTTACCTTGGGCAAGTTTGGTGGTGATGAAGGTGAGCTATCAGTAAAGTTTGCTTTCCTCCTGCCTGAACTCATGTCGACACTTCGCCAAAGTTTTCATCAGGCTTGACTCCTGGACGCTGAACGGTTGCTAGGGCTGTTGCCAGGGAAGCGACGTTACAAAAGGAGCAACGTTCTCCAGTAAGACGTTGACCTGCTGCTCGTAAATTCCACGTAATAATGAACAACAATTTCTATCAAAAAGTCTATTAAAGAGTCAAAAGTTAAGTTAAAAGTTAAGCTGTTTCTTTGTGTGAGTTTTAAGTACAGGGGCCAAAACCTGTTGCGCCGGGAGATCTCGCGTGAACTTTCGTGACCTTAAACGGAGTTCAGGGAGAGGCTCCGGGATGGAATACTCCACTGACGGGGGTACAAGGGAAGAATACACGGAGGGAATTTTTGAATTACAATATAAACAGACTTTGTGAAAATATATCGAAATA
This sequence comes from Karalla daura, assembly GCA_029224185.1. NCBI lineage: Eukaryota > Metazoa > Chordata > Actinopteri > Chaetodontiformes > Leiognathidae > Karalla > Karalla daura. The sequence continues at coordinate 5,352,322 of CM055202.1, forward strand.
AATAAATGAAATCAATAGTAAATATGATGGTTTGACTGAACCTCTTAGAAGACCTATTTGTTGGGGGCATTAGGGAGTTACTAATTATCCTAATGGTATATTCCATCATATAAAAAATCATGTTAAAAAAAATTGTTTGGACCGGAGGGCTGGCACCTGCAGAAAGGTAAATAATGCAGACAGGTGAGAAATGAGACAGGTGGTAACGCTGAAACATTTGAATAGCTTGTCTTTATTTCCTTCACTATGTTACATAGGCAGTATCAATAAAAATATTTACATGAAAATACAACATATAACATATCCAACATAAAAACGCACATTTTCAGTAACACAATGGCAGTATTGCTCTGGATCCTTTGGTTTTTGCTTTTCAACCAGAATATGCCTTTATTTTCAAATCTGAAACATATTTAATCTGACTGATGCTTATTTGGGGTACTGAGACATATTTTATGTCTTATTTCCACTTTGACTGATATTCAAAACAATTTTGAGAAAAAAAATATATATATATTCAGTATTTTATTTATTTGTATCATGTGCTCATAAACATGCGATTCTTAATGAACTGTGTTGTGAGAGATGTTTAGTGCCAATTTTAGAAGAAAAAAAAACCTCAACGCTGCTTTGTGATGAACAGTAACATAAAGGAATAAACAGCAATAAACAGTGACACAGCAAACATGCATCAGCCCAGTGTTTGGCCTCGCGGTGGCTGAGGAGCCGCTGCTTCCTGCCCACTAGCTAGACCTATTCAGGCCAGGCAGTGTCAGCTCAAACCTGGAAGAAAGGGCGAAAAACATGTAAAATCACCACAAATATATTTGAGTTAGACTTCAAACAAATCCACCTTTGGCTTCCACCAAATCCGCCTTTTAGCCTTTGGCTAAATTCATGTCTTATTTGTTTATGCTTAATCCACACAAACAAGTATAATATTGGTATGTATGGCTAGACATGTGGATGCCAATTAGCTTCTAAAATAACTTTCCTCTGGATAATACATATATACACATGCACAAAAGAACACGTACAGTACAACATAAAATATTCATTACAGGTGTTCAGATCCAGTTAAACTCAATTCGGTATTCCCGACAGTTCTGACACAGTTCATAAATAGAAGAAACTTGGATTCCTTACCATTGTGTGATTCCTCTGGACAAATCTACCTGAGAAAAATCAATCATCACCTGCAGACATGAATTTAAAAATTCAGTCGCTCGTTCAAACCAGAGATGTGTTAAAACTTCTGTGACTTCCACATCCAGGATCATTTCCAGAGTGAAATGCAGACGCTGTATGCATACCATGCCAATGTCCTTTTTCTCTCTAGTGTAGAGCATCTTGTTGTTTTTCACCGACACATCCAGCTTTCTGGTTTGACTCTCCTCCAGCGTTACATCAAACTCAAACCTGCAGTCAAAGAGAAAAGAGAAAACCGCTCACCTCTGTACAACCACTTCATGTTGGGACTCAGGGAGGAACACAGATGTTTGATGGAGGGAGGAACACAGATGTTTGATGGAGGGCAAATCCCTTGAGCTCACTTTTCATTGAAGACGGGATTGACTGTTCTCTTCTTGACCTGGGTCTTCTTGCGGTGCCTCCAACTTTGGTCGGGGAGCAAATACAGGCGCACGTACGAGTCTGTGCCGTTCTCACTGCAGGGGAACAAATTCCTGTAGACAAGAAGCCCAGCTCTTATAAACAGCACATGGATAGTACAGTGATTTATTCATTTGTTATGGTGGAATTAGACACACTACTCATACCAAGGAAATACAGGCTAAGGTAAGTGTTCTATTCTATGCCATTCTGTTGTGCCGAAAAAGAAGCTTCACTAAGCTGTATGAACAAAGGAACTGTCCAGACATGTTTTTAATGTTAATACACAGAAAGTGAAGTGTGAAATTACTTTAACTGAGATTCCTGGCAAAGAAAATTGTTACATTGCTGTGCAAAAGCAACCGTATGTAGTTTTTTCTGTCTCTTTATCAGCACACAACCAATAAAATACAGGATGTGTATGCAGCTTTAAAATCTATAGTCGTAGTATAGTATTGAATCTGATCTCTTGTCACTTGGACAGAAGGAAGTGATGGACAGCATCAATATGAAGCAGAACTCTGAAAGGTGGTAACATTGTGTGTGTGTGTGTGTGTGTGTGTGTGTGTGAGAGGGGGGGGGGGGGGGGGGGTTCTTAATGTAATGTGGCAATGAATCCAGCCTCCAGTGCTGTACCTGCACGCATCGACCAGGACGATGAGCTTTTTCCTCAGACTGGTGTAGCGTACAGTCAGGTGGATCTCCCCAAATGAACCCTGATGTGTCCTGATGGCCCTGAGGTGACAAAACAGAAAAACACACACATTTGGAAACATCACATTCATCAGTTGAATATTACCGTATAATATAGCTGCCTGTAGTGCGCTTCAGGGCATCGATCAAGCAGACAGAGCAACGCCGCAGACTCACTCTGGATACGAGGCGCCCTCTGAAAGATCAAACCGCGATGATGTGATGGAGTTCTCCGACAGCAGGCTGTGGGAGTCGAACCGGCGCATGTTTGACGCGGACGGGGAGGGCCTGCCGGTGTCCGTGGCCAGGAAGGTGCCACGGCGATAAGGTGTGTAGTCTTCATCAAAGCCTTTCTGGGAGTCGGAGAGCGGGTGGTTGGAGGGAGGGGTCGGTGCAGACGACATGGGCACGGACGGGGCAGGTTCAGGCTCTGGTTGCTTGGCTTTCGGAGGAGGATCGAGGACAATCTTGGGTGGAGGCTTTTCCAAAGTAAGAACCTACCAAAGGGTGTGAGAACCATTTCAACATCATTAACATGACTCTTGATACTGGTTGTTATTTTAGCTGGAGAATGAATTTTACCTCAGCTTAACTAAATAATGACAGTCAAGAATAAATGGTCATTCCAAAAGTATAACCACAACCTTACTAAGATATTTAAGTTGCCACAGAATGCAATGTAAAACATAAGCTTGATGCAAACAATACCACTCTGAAGTACTTTGTGTGTACCCTGCTTCCATTTGGGTACAGTACTGTAGGTGGATAAATGAAGGCACATGACTGATTGCTCCTCATGATTTCAATTAAAACTGAGGATAAATAAAGTTCTGACAAGCATACATCTTCATTAAACCTCTCTTTTTTGCCCTTTAAACAGGAACATGCACCCACCCTGAGCGTGGCTTTCAGTTTGATCTGGCTGTTTGCTCCCGAGCGCTCCAGCAGGAATCGCTGGTCCAGACACATGTTGGAAGTGTTGAGGAGGCGGTTCAGGGACAAGGTGAGGCTGCCGAGCGGAGTCTTCTTCTCCTGCTCTTTGACCTGGAAAGAAAAAAAAACAAAAGAGGTCCTGATGATATTCAAGCATTACAGTCTGATTCAATAGATCCTGGCACATGATCTGGAAATCTCTTTCAGGTTAAATTCAATGTCAACTATTGTCAAGCAAGTTTTCTTTTGTTTTTTTCCCCATATGTTCAAATACTATGTAGTTCTGTCTGAGTGTATCGTATCCACTGACAAACCTGAATACTGAGCTCCTGTGTCTGGACATCATGCACAAAGAAGACAAAGCCTTCCTCCCAGACGGGGTCTTTAGATGCGTATATAACCTGGTGGGACAGTAAACATTTCACTGCAAAAAGCCAGACAGCATTTTTAAATCATCCCCAAATTAAAATGATGCGGAAATGTAATAAAATAGTCCTTGCCTTGCTTTTCTGGACTTCATCACCAATGGAAAATTCCACAAAGGAATTTGGACCAGCATTTTTCTTTGTGAGCTGAAAACAGAGCTTATCAGTGAGACAAGGCGAAATTGCATTTTTGGTTATGTTTGTAGCAGAGAAAAGCTGCACTGTGTGTTAACAACCCTGGAAACAGAGAACTTCAGGAACACTGAGGACTATAGAGCTGCCAAGCCGAGAACATAACAAATATCAAAGTGATTCCAGAGGGGAAATTGAGAGATCTGAAATGACTTGATTCAATTTGGTTCCAGTAAAAAACAGCCCTGTGCTGAATATACACACACTCGTGTTTTCACAGTGTCAACAGCAGGGGGCATTACAGGCTACAGCTGCCTCACAGGTCAGGACAGAGTGGAGTACAGAGCAATGCATTTAACAGGTGTGGGTAAAAACATATCCTTCAATGCTCCCAACATTTTATTTAACATTTATTTTACGTGGTAATTGCCATAATAATGAAACTTTAGAACATGTTTTTTACAAGTTGAAGGTTTGTTACATAAACTGGATTTGCTCTGTAAAGTCAGCAGTGATAAAAACGACATAAACACCAAAAGCTTTACGATGAGAACAAGTGTGTTATTCCAAACAGGACATTTTCCCTACAAACATGAACAGTTCACTTCATCGCGTCCTTGCTGTTAAGCCAACATTTCTCTGGGTGTTTCTTCATGCTCAGGACCTGACCCAGAACAAGCTAACACCAGATGATAATAACACACCCATATAAAATGACAGGCATGCACTGGACAAACAAGAAATTCCAGTTATGGCACACCTGGAACACAGGCAGCGAACATTTGACTGGACTGAGCCTTTTGTTCCAAGTAAACACACAAAAGAACTGTCAGTTTCAAGCAAAGCAAAGTGAAAGCATGCATTGCTGCGTGCTTAAACCCTCAAACTAAATGAGCTTTCTTTTACGCAATTTCATCAAGTAGTGCTGGAGCACACGATGGACCTCTGCATAACAATAAGTGTCCTTTCACTGGATATCTGTTCTAAATCAAGCACAGGCAAATGTTACAGGAACAGGCTGGTTCAAATGGTAAAGATTACACCAGTGTGAGAGAACACAAGAATTATGAGTTGGCACAACTTTGAGTGATCAAGTTTCTAAACAACAAAAGGTACAGAGAGGAGGTGTCATTTGCCGAATTAGTTCCTTGAACTTTGTGTGTTTTGACTGCAGGAACCAGGAAATAAATTTTAGTTCCGGGGTAGAAAAGTACCGCCATCAACGGCCCCCTCGTTGGGGGGAGGTTGAGGAACTATGGACCAAAAAGTTCAGGAACTATGGACTATGGTCTACGCACTGAACATCTCCAGTTGGAGCATTTGAATCATCTTTTGACCTGGCATTTAATTCCAGATACAAGTCTTGGCACAGGCCAATACACTCTGGAGCCACAAATAACGCCCCCCTCCAAGAAAAAAAAACAGGACAGTACTGTATTTAATGCCATATATTAGCTCTTGTCTCACCCGAGCTTCCTTTGCGTGTTTCCCATGCTTGTGATGCTCTGTGATCTCTTTGTGATCTTTCTGGAGACACACACAGTGAAACATCAGCACCTCTGCCCTCATTAGGAACCCCAGCAGCAGGAGTGCCTCTCAGAGGCCACTTACTGGAAGATTTGATGCATTGTCCAGATACAGCGCCAGCATAGCACAAGCAAGGCCGTCGGTGGACTGGAACACAGCGATGGCAGGGAGCACGACATGAGTTGCACAACAGGCAAATAACTCAAATTACACACGGGCCAACCACATGTTAGGGTGAACAAACTTGTGGTCAACTAGTAAAATAAAAATGATCCGGGATGTAAATGTGGGAAAACAAAATAGTCTGTGATGGATAATAGTGTGGCTACCTCTGTCAGCTGGCTGGGGTCTGTTGTCAGGGCAAACCACTCCAGTTTCAAGTGAACTTCTCCATTCGGGACCCCTTCCAGAGGAAACCACTACAATAGATATTGTTTTGAGCATTTCATTGCTTCACAAATTAAATGTTAAAAGTTGGGAATGCCCTGTGGCATCTATCGTGTGTGTGCACCAAAAACATTTCTTTTTTCCAAGATCACCTCATTCACTTCTTTCTCCTGCTTCACTCGTCCCAAATCCAGGTGATACCTGAGATACAATGATGCAAACATTTGAGACAAAGATGTTTCTGGGTCTGGAACCATAAGAGCTCACATTTCTCAGAAGTCAGCCATCTTCCCAAAATAGTGTCTTGCCTAATCACTAAAAAAAGCATATTCAGTGTCAATGCAGAGTCGTCACATCAGGATAGTATGACACACTGTTACTAATACTTGAAAAGTAGCCAGAAACATATGACATTACTGAAAGTAAGACAAGATTGGAAGTAAAGATTTACAGTCTTCCATATTTCTGCAACTTCACTACAACTTGTTTACACTTTAAAACCGTGTATACAACGGCTACACGTTAAAAAAAGAGGAACTAAACAAAAAAATGAGAAGGTATATATGAACATAACAGCAATAGCAACAACAAGGCAGTTATAAAGATCTAAAGGAGAACATCTAACAGGTTGATCAAAAAGTTTTGTTAAGTAGAAATGTCATTGAAGTGTTTGATTCCGTACTGTCCAAGGAAATCGTCTTTGTCCGTGTCCTCATCGAACACTTCCAGCTCCAGCTTCTGCCCCGGGGCCTCATGGACAACGAACTGCAGACACATGATGAGTCAAATCACATTAGATCTACCAAGTAAGTTTAGAAGCCTTTCTCCCAATGTACCACACCTTACACCAGTCGAACTAAAGAGGGGTTAAATGAGTGATCCAACACAGTCATTCTACCTCATACACCTCATTCCACCTAGGGTGCAGATTCTGTTTGATGGTCTTGCTTTTAAAGTTCCGGTTGCCGACTCGAACCAATGCATAGGGGTCTGATTTGCCTTTCACTAAGCCCATCATGTACGTGTCTTTTGCCAACAGGTCTCTGGCCTCCAACAGGTGGACCCTCACCACGCCCTGTGCAGCACACACAAGACAGCATGGGTCAAGAACCACAGAAACTGAGCCCATTGCACATTAATTGAGAGCAGTCACTGCATTAGTATCGTATGTACCCGAGGCAGCGGGAACCTCATGTTGTCCACTTTGACCTGGTCTATGAGGGGCACACACATGCGGTTCGGCAGCACCATGAGCGAGGCGATGATGTCTATGATGGTCTCCTCAGACAGAGAGCTGGATTCACAACAGACAGACAACCAGAGGGCTGAACAAGCGGACCAACAAACAGACAAGCAACGCTGGAGGCCGGGCAGAGAGGCCGGGCTCCGGCTTATTCTGACCTGAAGGCAGGGCTGTCCAGAAGGTTGGTCATGCCAGTCCAGTTGATTTCCAGTGTCTGAAAAAGTGAGTTCGGGTGTTATAATTCAGCTAATCATACCGCAAGGGTGCAGGAGAGCATCAGTGCCATGGTATCAAGTATCTGTGCTCTATGTAAATAGAATTTCAACGAGTACTTTTTATTTGACCTTTACTCCATTATATTTTCCAGTAAGTGTACTTTGTACAGTTTGTACTTCTTATGTACTTTATGCCCTGTGAAAATGTGGAAATACGTGGAGTTATTTGAGATTTGAGAGTATCGGACACTTTTAATCATTAAAGTGACTTCAAATGCAAGTACTTTTGTATTATGTGGTACCTCTAATTGAACTTGACTGCAGTTTTTTCTGTAAATGTGTAGTTCTACTTAAGCATCAAGCCTGGGTGCTTTCCTCACACTTACAGGCCGCTGAATGAAGAATAAGGTGACTCCTCCCACCAGGGGCGCGTCGCCAATCAGAGGAGATAAAATGATCCTCAGCATCCCCTTGAGCTGGAGAATTCAAGACAGTTTTGGCACAACTGACTCACACTTTCTCACACTTTGAATGATTCTGTTAGTGGAGAAAAAAAAGGAAAACACGCGGCCCACTTTCAGCCCCTTGACTCCAGCGGTGATTGGCTCCTTCACCACAGCGTCGATGTCCACGTCACCTTCATAGCTGCAAAGTGAGACGGCGTTAGTGGGAGATGTTCAGACACTCCAGTGTACAAGGAGGATCACAGAGCACATTTGGTGAGAAGAGGAAGAGCTCTCTGTTCAGTCCCTCCAGGATTTCGCGGGCCTTTTTTGAGATGTCGCGGCCTAAAATGTGTGATGTTGCGTGAGCTTTTCTAAAAAATTGCGATGAAAGTCACTGTGCTTTTTAGGTTTTTGTTGTGATTACATTGTGGGAGGAAGTGAAAGTTAAATAGTTGTGATTCTTCCTTTTTGCAATCAAAGTTAAGTAATATTTTAAATATTTAGTTATTACTGGAAAATCAAAGTCACTGGGATATGGTCCTTAAAGGATAAATGTCGGTATCCTAGGGTGACCAGACGCCCCAGATTTCTGGGGGCAGTGCCCGATTTGGCCTCCCTGTCCCCAGTTTAAGCTGTCCCCGAAAATGTCCCAGACTTTGAATGGGAGTGCATAGAGAGAGAGCGAGAGAGGCCTCCTGTTGATTTCGGCCAATTACATCAATATACAGACTCGGGATGGCCGTGCACATGTTGCTTCGTATTGAAAACAGGGAAAGGTGGAAGTTAGTTTGTCGACGTCAGCACATGATTGGTCATACTAGCTAAGTCTTGGTGATTGGATTGAAGTTGCAAATTGCAACATCACGAAATCCTGGAGGGTCTGTCTGTTAAACCAACCTTATGTTCAAGTCCAGCACCACCTCGCGCTGATCCACCTCGTGAGTGTATGCTTTCAACCCAGTGATCCTGGGAGGCTGGAATCAGGGAAACCTCTTTAAAAAAACACAAGGATCCTGCAGCATAACAGAGGCGTGCTTTCCCCATGAACACCTATTACCGGCTTTAAAAGAACAACCAACTCACGATGTGTCCAAAGTGAACCTTGGTAAAAGTGAAGGTTTTGAGTGCAGGGTTGGACTGGCGGACGGCTGCCTGGATGTTTTCTTTAAGGAGCTTCTCCATGTACATCCCGAAAAAAGGCCAGGCCTGCTCCAACACCTGATCATAAAGAATAAAACAGACTTGAACAGATTTGAAAGCTTTTTTTAATCATAAAAATCATTTTAAAAACGTTTTCACTTCTTCTCTTCACTTGGTACACCCTTTGTGTTGACCAGGGTGACTCACACATCATGGATGTGGTTTGTATCAGTGCAGTCTGCATTTGTGTGTTCATTGAACATATTCAAATCAAGCCTCTGTGATCTCTTTTCTGTCAAACACTCAGTCTTTAAACCTAAAGCTAATAATGCTATACACCAGCACCATGACTTTGTAGATTGCAATGCACATGCAGAACATTGTTCCATAAAACACAAACGGGATTATCTTTAGTCTGATACTGTACCTTGTTCACCCAGTGAACCTTTTCTATATCAGGAAAATTGACCTGTGAGACAAAAAAGAAAAGAAATATGATGGAGAGAGACCCTTGAGAATGATCAATCATCTGTTCAGCATACCTGATATGCATTGAGTGAATCAACATAAAGTGAGTCAAATCCGAAACAAACAAAGAGGGCTGTAAGACTAGAGAATGCCTTTTTTTACTTCCACATGTCACAGGTTTAACAGCCTTCTTTCCCAGGAATGGACTTGGACCTGAGGGCTGGTGTAATGTTTTAATACAGGACATCAAAAAACCCAAAGCACTGGTATTAGTCAGTTCTGACCAAAACACACTAAGGAAGTTATGAATGAAGCATAATAATTCTCAATTCAAGTCTATTCTAAGACATCATCATCATCAAAGTGTACGACAGCAGCCCAACCTTGGAAACAGATCTATCATTAACTTCACCCAGAAAAGTTCATAATCAGAATAAGCAAACAAGATAAGTTGCTTTTGGGATGAGGGTAAAACTGGTTTATGCTTATGAGGAAGTGCTCTGGATGGCCACAAACATTAGAATTTTAAGCAGCTGCACGAATGACAGAGGCGGGATAAGTGCGCTTGTCTGAACAAGTTGGAAGCTGCTTGAAGAAGCTGGAAGGCGGTTGGCATGTTGCAATAAAGCAGACCAACACCAGTGGCCACACTCCCTCTACTTCTCCATATCACGAATGAAAGGGTAGTGGCAACAATAGTAATGAGTGTTTCATGGGTGGGACATCAGGCATTAATCCTGCTCTGTTCCTAAGCATGTAAATGCTTAGGGATATGTAAAAGCATGTAATGTTCTACAAACAATTAGATAGTTGTCGCCAGTGTATACACAGCCACTTTTTTTCCTTGTGTTGCACACAAATCGAGCAAGGTGGAGCTGCTCCGAGAGTCTGACTCCACATCGGAGTCATTGTCAGCCATTCCTCTGACATGAGATGAATCCCTGCTCCGGGTCTCTCCCCTCTGGAGCTCCCGTGAGTCACTGTGTGAGGCGTGCGTGGTGCGATCAAATGAGTCCTGCTACGAAACAACACCCAAGTCTGACCGGCTCGCTGAAGCTGAGCTGAAGCTCTCCTCTGGCGTGTCATGTAAATACAGGACAGCCTGGTTACCAGGGCGACAGAGAGAGTGACAGGTCTGATGGTGGGGGGTGGGGTGGGGTGGGGGGGCATGTCCGGGGGTGTTTTGATTTTGTTTTGCATATACATGGTTTGACCAGTAATGATAGCCGAGGAAACACAGCAGAAACAGGTTCAACAGTGGCTTGCTCTTGTTTCATTGGGTTGAAACTCTTGTTAAACATTCAGTTAAATGGACGGTTAAATGATCCTACTCTATTCCATCTTCACCTTATAGAATGTAAATCCTTGTCCAGCTATCTATCATCCATAATCATCCACATATCTACATGTCATCAGGCATCCAACTATCATCGATCATCCAATCTATCAGTTTATCCATCACTGGTCATCTATCTAGTTACCATCTATCCATCCGTCCTATATTAATCCACCTATCCAAAATCTGATCATCTGATCATCCATGTATCTATCCATCCATCATCAATTGATCTATCTATCTATATCTGTCTAGTTACCATCTATCCGTCCATCCATCCAGTTTCCATCTATCATGCATCATGTATTCATTTATCTATCCATCTATATATCAACAATATTCATCCACATATGCAATATCATTCAATTTACTGACATACACTCATATATACATAATCCATCCATCCATCTATGGTACGTACCCAGGTGGCCATCTGTAGGGCTGTCCCCAGCTCCTTGTGGACCAGCTGTGTCTCGTTGTCCACCAGGTCTAAGGCAGTCCCTATCCTGACGTCTTTCCACTGTCGGTTCTTCTTCCACCAGGTGATCATCATCATGCAGAGCAGCACCCAGCTGATGCTGAGGCCCAGGTACCCCGTCACGTACACCGGGTACAGCAGAAACACGCTCCGTCCGAAGAACATCAGTACCTCCATGAGGAGCCGGTTCACAGCCGAGGGGCTGAGCTTCTCCGAGCTCCCCAGCTCCGAGCTCCCCAGCTCGGAGCTCCTCAGCTCCTCCGCCGGCCTGGGAGATGCCATCGAGGTCTCGCTCCTGCAGCGAGATCTTAACGTTGTGTTTCGGTTTAAAAGGAAGTCAAAACAGGAGGAGACACACACCCTCTCTCTGTCTCTCTCTCACACACACAGCAGCCCAGTGAACCTGGCCCCAAAACTTCCGTGTTGTACAATTCCCAAAGTCTCAGGTAGACACACCTGTCTGCAGGGGTGGGGAATGCATGAAGGAATTCCACCCTAAAAACGAACTCAGTCAAGGTGTGTAAAGCACACATGCCACATAAAGGGAACTTGTACATATTTTGGGATTTTTACATGGTGGATATTTTAGTTTAAGTCTCTCTATTGGATCCTACTCTAAGTTGATAATAGTAATGTATGATAATGTATACTGATAATAGTTGATAACCGGGTCTATAGATAGCGATGATAACTTGATAATAATAGTTAGATAGTGATGAGTTATAGGCCTAATTATAGATAAGCCAAACATATGCTTGTAATTAATGCCTGATTAAACAACAGTTCATGATCAGTTATCTTGATAATAATGTATAGTATATAGCTCGTCCTAAAGTATGTATGCAAATTTGTATTTGTATTTGTCATAATTTTATATCCTTGTCAGATCTGTTGCAGCTGAAAAATAGAGAGCTACATTGATAGTTATGTATATTAAACATATAGAATATATATGTTTTGTGTATATATTTATGGACTGAGAGAGAAAGAGAAAGAATGAAAGAAACTTTATTGATGTAAGTGAATAGTAGTCCTATTGTCCTTGTATGAGTTATGAAATATCTAATAAATAATGTGTTTGTTTTTTTGTTTGTTTGTTTTAAATCTTATTTACAGATCTCAGTCTCTACTTCTGAAAGTCTTAGACCTCAGTGCTGCTGTCACATCCACGTCAAACCGATGCAAGTTTGCACCTTGTGTGCACCTTGTGTGCATTCTGTCTTTAATCTTCATCTTGTTATGTTGATGTGCGATTGCCAGATGTGCCTTGAATTGAACCGAATTCTGTTTTTACATGGAGTGGCTTTTAAAGCTTTATTGACGTGTTTTGTAGTTGTGCACTTACCTTCAGCTTTATTTTATGCACCACAGAGGACTTTTGTGGGATTTTGTCCAAAATGTTTCCATAACTGAATCCAAAATCAGCGCGGCGCAGGCCTGCACTGCTGGGCATTTCTGTTATCTGCAAAGCCCCAAATCTCAAGTCTTTTATTGCTCTGCAGCGGGAGATGAAAGGCAGTGGATGTGTGCAGAGAGACCAGTAGGGGGAACCAGAGCCCTGCAGAGATCATCTCAGCAAAGCTGTGACGTCCTATGCACACATTGCTACAAAGTGTGGAAATAGTCCTAATAAAGGTTTTGCACCAACACATTTTTATTTTTTGTTTTGTAGAGAAAAAAAATCAGGTTTGTGAGCAATATCTGCATTACATGACTTTGACTCCATAAGCTGCATGCCACCTATTCATTGCTTTCATGATATATACCATAAATCAGCAAAGCTCCTTTTACATATATTCATTTCGATGTCTTTCGTAGACTATGGTGTATGCAGTAACCAGAATATGAACTATGAAAATGAATGATGAAAATGAGAAAATGAACAATGGTTTGTCATGTTCTACCCCTTGAATAATTCCCTTCGTGACAAAGTACTTCTCTTATCTCATCTTATCTTACAGTTAAATGCCATTTGTTTGAACTGTGAACAGAGATGTGAAAAAAAGGTATGTTGTGCTCTATTAAACACAGAAAGGACACAACCGTAGCAGCACATGAAAAGAAAATAGTCACCGGAGTCTTTACATGAACTTTTATTTGTGCAGATTTGTTTACCTGAATAACAGTTTCAATTTTACTTTTGATTTACTTGTGATTGTTAACCTGATTTAGACAATGCAAGGCATGCTTCTATGACACCATAATTTCCTGGAGCAGAGCAGGGACTTTCCACCCATCACAAAGGAGTCAAAAACTCAAGTATGTTCACAGCAATAACCTCAATAAGGGAAAAAGAAAAGAAAAAAAAAACCTTGTTAATAATTCAAGCATGTAATGCAGTTGGAGATGTATTGTTAGTGGGTCTTACTATTAATATCTGCCAACGTGACCTCTGCGATCATCGTAGAGTTCTTGTAAAGTGACTAGTATCATATGACCGTGATCATTTCAAAAGTAAAACCACCTCACCAGGCACATCTTGTTACTCAGATTGTTATGGTGTTATAGAGAACAACTTGTAACATGACAGCCAAGCCAACTCAATGTTTCCACCCTGTGTGACCTCCCATTTTGTCAGGCACAAGAGATACACACCCACTCTTGTACTGTGGTACGTTTGGAAGGAGGAAGAGAGAATAGGCACTGAGTGTGAGTCTGCTTGCAGGCAGACCTGTGGATTACCTCCAGAAATCAAAGAGAAGTTGCTTTTACGTCTTAGTATGTTGCAGAAAAAGCAGAAAGAAACTCACATCAACAAACTAAACTGAATCTAGGACAGTCATTAAGAGCAACAATTTAGAGATCCATTGCCCATGAATGGTAAGGCAGTGGAGTAGTAAGGCAGTGAGACAGTGAGTCTTGAACGTGTCACTTGAATGTGATCAGATACTCAGGATAGGCGTGGGCATCGTGGAAGACGATGAACATGCTGGGGTTGGCGACGTTGTCCACGACGCTGTCGTACATGTGGATGGAGTGGCCACTCTTGGCCGGCGGTGAAATCATGTTGGCTTGTCCGGCGGTGAAGTCCCCCGCCAGCACTCGGCAGAGGTACATGAGCTTCTCCCCGTTCTGGTTGGGCCTGGAGTAGGTGTCGCTGGCTGAGTAGCTGGCCTTGACGGCAAAGTAGGAGCCCCGGCCATAGCAGGTGGCTGAAAATGGAGAGAGGTGCTGACTGTGAGAAAAATGCCACGATCCCCTTTTCTTCTGCCTCACTAGAAATGTGCGCAGGCTTTCACTAGAGACCCGTCCTTTACGGTCATAATTACCGTTCTTTCCGGCGTAACTCCTGTTGAAGCCATGTGCGTTTATTTTGCCCACAGTGGCGTCGTCGGTGCCGTGGAAGAGACGCTTCTCGTTGTTCTGATGACCATTTCTCACCTCCATGTCATGCTTCCGGATCTGCAGGCTCTTCCACAAGCCAGGGTTCTGGATTCTCTCAATCTGTGACAGGGGGAAAGCAGATTTTTGTGTCAGCTGGTGGGGAAACATGATGGATGTTGCTAATGTAGCAATAGCTACATTAGCTAACGTAACACACTTTTGTGGAACCTCTTGACTAAATAAATTGAATTGAATTAAAGCCAATGTTTCATTTGTTGGAGTGTACGAGGCATGTTGAATGAGGTTAACCTTGGTGATGGTTCTTGGGCATGTGGCCTGGAACAGAGACTGGACTTCACTGTACTCTGGGGTCCCAGCAGTGATAGCGACCGACACAGATGTGTTGTTGGGTGGCATGGGGTCCCAGGACTCAGGCATGTCTTCATCTAGTGGCACGGTAAACAGATGATTTATTAGCAGTACTGACATCAACATTCACATCAATGTTTAGGATTCTGGAAAACAAAATAACATAGACACAAAAAGTTCCCAGTGCTGGTACCATCCACTTATTGTCAGAGCTTCCCCAGGAAAACCAGGGTCACAATAAACGATGTTTGCACTCATCAGAAGAGATACCTTTCAGCTTATCGATGCGTTTTATCGGCACGATCCGACCCTGTTGATCAGTGGCAGGTCCCTTGGGCATGGTGACTGTGTGGTCCTGGCCCTGGATTTTGACTTTCACTTGTGACAGATTCTTGTTCAGCGCCTGCTCCAGCTCATAGTTGGTCATCGGCTCGAAACTCTGGAACGGTAGCGACTGCAGCTGGTACTGCCACTCTGCCACGACGCCTGCCTGCTCCACCTTCCTCTTCAGGTCCTCCTGATCTCTCGCCCTCTTCAGCATGTCGTGGATCTCGCTGGTGGCTTCCAGCACGTCCTTGTTGAGCCCCTGGATCGTCAGCGAGGCTTCGTTGTTCTTGCACTCGACTGATATGCTGACGGCCCTGGTCTTCTGGATGTCATCTATTTGCCGATAGTCTCCATCAGAGAAGCTGAGGATGGTGTCGTCTTTAATGCAGGATTTGTGGCTCTGCTTGTCTATTTGGTCTTTCATCCACTTCTTGGCGTTGTCTACACTAGTCTGAGAATCGCCACAGATGTGGAAGCAAACGGGGTTCACCTTCATAGCCTCAACGACAAAATCACCTCCCGTCTTTGGTTGGTCAGGACTTGCAGCAAATACTGCTGGAAGAATGAACAATATAGTCGATATTACAGTTAAAAACATAATGGCCATGAGGGACTAAATGGAATACACCCATTGAAATTATTCTCTTGCGGTACTTACGTTTGAGATTCTGGAAGAGACGTCCGAAGAAAGATTTAGCTTTAGCAGGAGGGGCTTCTCTTTGTTGCATGCTGTTGTAGAAATCTGCCAACATGTGTGGCTGGAAAATCACAATCCTGATTTTCTTCAAGCTGCTCGAGGCGTTTTGGCTCAACACGCTTATTACCGCATCCAACATGGCATCTGCAACGTCCTTTGCTTGCACGTTTCCCTGACCTAAAATGATACACAATTAGACATTCCCAGTCTGATCCGCAGCAAACAATCTCAGATAAATGTTAAACTAAGTCCAAATTGAGCGTAAATACAAAATAAACTGTACATTTGCAATAAATGGAAGTCATTCATGGACCTCAACACATCTACCAAGATGTTTTGGACTTTGGACCATTGAACTCACCTGTACCAATGGCAGGAAACGAGACAGAAGCGAAGGAGTTTTTCACACACGTTTCCAGTGCACATGTAACCGCGTTGGTGATTTTCACAGGATTGGTCTGTCCAGGTAAGTGGAGGATCTTCTTGCTCTTAAGGTTGCCAGGCTGAGTTATTATCAGGCCTTGGTTGGGCTGGGCACCTAAAGAGGCAAACAGAAAATGACTCAAAACCTTGACCATACTTAACACTTATAGTATATCTATGTCCCATTCTCTATCTAAACATAACCCAGCAAGTAAATTGTTGCAGCGTCCTTGGCCTGATGAGCTTACTTACCAAAGATTAGGCATTCTGCTTCAACAGCTGGACCAGCAGCATCCAGAATAGCCTTTGATACGCCTAGATTACAGTGAGATGAAATAGAAACAGTATAGAACAGAAATAATAGACAGGGTAGTAAAAATGTACACAGTCCTGCAAACAGCACCACTTACCTGACTTGAGAGAGAAAGTCTCATTGGTGGAGTTGACGATAACGTCAGTGGTCTCCTTGGTTATGTCTCCTGTTACTACCTGCACAGTCACATTTCCCATCTTGGCTTCATGCATCCCTGAGCTTGAGACAACGGTGGAGAAGGAGCCTGGAAGAAGCAGATGTCACTTATGATTCTGCACTTTTCAAAAGAATGATAATCATTTGAACAATATCAGTTTCATCTTAACAGGTTTGACAGCTTTTTGTATCTTGTTACATACTGGATGACTAACTACCTTGAGTCTGTGGGGTACCTGTGGCCCCTGAAACATTTGAGGCATTGGGGAATTTCTTCTTAAATTCATCACTGAAAGCCTGCAGACAGAGACAGCGGTTACCAAAACACACACAAATGTCTTCAAAGGGCAGTCAACAATTTACATAACACACAAAGATCATGTGGAATACCTGATACATGCATACTCAATGAAATGTTAGCTTCCCTTACCTGGATAGTCTGTGCATCTCCTGAGTACAGTACAATCACAACCTTCTTCAGATGCTTCGGTTGTTTCTTACTGCTAAACGTTAGGATCTCGTCCAACATGAAGGCGGCCACACTGGCTTTTGGGAAGCCAAGATTCCCAGTGCCGATGGCAGGAAAGGATATGGAGGTCAGGCTGCTGCTCTCTGCCTTCTCCAAGCAATCTTTGAAAATGTCGCTCAAGGCCTGGGAGGCAAGGCAGCAAAGGGACGTTAGCATTAGCAATTAGCATTTAATCAAATTCAGATCAGACGAGTCACTCAGGCAAAATAACTCTACCTTGTCACCTTGTCCTTGGTCCCAATGAGGCGTGACTGCGTGAAAGACTTGTTTGCACTTCAGCTTGCAGCCATCGGTCACAACGATCTCACCTACAGTCCCACTAGCATTTTTCGCATTTACCAGCTGCTGAAGTTTGGATCCAGCTGCAGTGTAGAGGGCTTTCGAAACATTTCCCTGTGTCAGGTCGAGCTTGTCAAACACAGTATTCACCACCACGTCCGTCTGAGGACATGAAGCAAGAATGTTGTCAGTGCTGTGTTCGAGAGAGAGAATGCAGATATTTCAGTCCTAGTATCAAATTACCTTAGCATTCTCAATTTGTCCTTTCATGAGAGTGATGGCCAAGCCCTCTTTGGTTTGCACATGACCCAAGCAGTTTGGGTCAGACGCACCACGCTTCACTGGTTGAGGAGGACTGATTCCACCATTACCAAACTCCTGTCTGACAGCTTTATCCATGGCCTGCACAATGGTGTCATCGCTGTCCACAAAATGGATCATCTTCAGGCTGTTGTCACCAAAGTTGTCCTCACAGTGCTCCTTCACTGCTTTGACGATGGTGCTGGTGCACAAACTGACAGGGAAGTTCCTGTTTCTGCTTATGGCGGGCATGGCCACAGACAAGCAGCCATGCCTTTCAGCAAGACTTAAGCTTGCTTTCACAGCTTTTTTCAGCAGTGCCAGTGGCTTCTGAGGTTTCCCTTGGTCGTAATGGGGTCCCACTGCGTGGATGACTTTTTTGCAGCGCAGCTGACCGCCTGCACCAGTTATGGCGCACTCCCCAGGCTTGAGCTGTCCATTTCGGGCGACCTGACTGTCACATTCAGCCTGCAGCTGGGGACCGGCAGCATTCACCAGGGCTGCTGAAAGACCACCCGTGTGTTTCAGGTCTTCAGTAGATGTACTAACGACCACATCCACGTTGTAACTGCACATATCCGCCTTGCAAACAACTATTTCCACTCCATAGACTGTGTCAAGTTTGTACACGGGCGTTGGTAATTTCGTGTGGGGCACGCTACCCTGTCCACCGCTGCTATCTTCAACCAGATGGACCACGCAACCAGTGTCATGCTTGAGCAAAGGGACAATCATTGTCTTCTGCTCTTGGAAGTACTTCTTTACTCCAGGCATGGAGACCTGCAAACTGCTAAAGTGCACATCGGAGACCAAGCCTTCGACCAGAGTCTTGCACTGTTGGACATCAGCTCGAGAACCGCTCAGACAGATGGCCTCCTTTTTGTAAGTCACCCCCACTTTGTCACTCACTTGTTTCATGCATGAGCCGTCATGATGGTTTTTAATGTATTCGACGATAGCGCCAGATTTGACCGTGACGCTGTCTTCCACATGAGCATACCGTTTCAAAAAGTCATCAGCTTCAGAGCTAACCTTGATGACACTGTCCTTGTACCCAGAGACCACAACCTGCTGACCTTTGCTGTCTATTTGAATTCTTCTCTGTGACTTGTTATGAGCACTTTCTAACCGAGTGACCAGTTGCTTCCACTCAGACCTGAGCAGGACATTCCTGTCTTCAACGTTGACGTGTTTAGATATTAGCAGCTTTTCCACATAGTCTTTAGCATCATTCAGCTCTTGGTCATGGACAGCAACCAGCTTCACACACTGTGAATCAATCTGAAAAGCTGCATTTACTCCATAAGGCACAAGGAGAGCTTCCGCAAGCTCCTCTTCCCGTTCACCCTTCAGGAAATCAAGCACGGACTTATCAATTTCTAATTTCAGATTTTTTAATGCAAATATTGCATCATATATCATTTTGTTTGCTGTCATGATCTCCTGCCCTAAGCCAGTTACTGTTAATTTTGAACTATCTTTATGAAATAGCATTTTGAGATCTGGGTACATTTGTCTCAGTTTGTCCAGGAGGCCATCTTGTTCTAGGATATTGAAAAATGACTGCGATATTTTGATGTCTTGGGTCACACTCAACTTCTCCCTCTGCACCCTTTTCACAATCTCACTCATGACACTCTGAAGAGTTTGCTCATGTTTGCTGACCTCAGCCAGAAGGCCAACCACTGACAGGACACCACTGGCTCTATCGGGTACTACTAGCAGCCCCTCGTGCGACAGCGTCTCCCTGATCTTTGCCTCGCACTCCCCCCACATCTCTGACTCTGGATGAAGCTTCAAGCATCTGAATTTGGCCAGAGCCTGCGCAAAAGATGATTTTACGGTGTCTGGCCACTCCTTGATGAGGGCTTTGGCGTTCTGTTGACGTAGCAGCGAAGACGCGGGGCTCAAGCACACAGTAGGTTTGCTGAGGTTCACGTTGCAGAAGTGCTTTGCCAAGTCACTGTGAATGGTCTCTGCTGCCGCCTGCTTGTCACTGAGGTACCTCCACAGAGCGCCGTCCATGGATTCTTGGATGGCAGCAGGGAGGCTTAGTGCAGGCCTGTCTTTGCCATAGAGGGCTGTTCCCAGAGACTCGTAAAAAGGGTAGACTCTGAACTCCTTCTGCATGATGGAATGCTTCTTCTGCATGATTTTATGAGCATCTACAGGGAGGGAAATCAGATATTGCATTTGTCAAATATCACTCAAATCTCTGGTTTTAGTTACACTACATGTACATTTGCAATCGTTTTCATTCTGTACTGTAACTGCACTACCTTTGGGGTCCTTCAGGGTGATGATGGCAGATTGCTCTTCTTCATTAAGCACAATGTCTTGCACGTCAGCGCCTGCATTCTCAAAATACATGCTGAGGAGGTCTGCTTGACAGTCTTGTAGGCCTTCCACTGCAACCTGCTCTGTGGGTTCGAGAGACTGGACTGACAGTCGATTCTTTGTGAAAGTCTTGTTTTGTGGACATCTTGTCACAAATTCATTTTTTTCTGTGAAATAGTGAGAAAAAAAGGTAAGGTCAATGTAAGTGTATGCTGAGCACAATTCATCTGCCCTAATTTAATTATGTAATTGATGACCTCAAGCTCTAAGAAATAATACAAATAACTCAGAAAAACAATCCAGTGTTCAAAAACTTTGATACCACATGGTTCATGTGGTAACTGTCACAGTCTGTCACAATTTCTCTCTGAAAACAGATTAGTACGACAACATGAGCCGCATGTCACACATCAAATGAGTACCTGTAGGAGTCTTGAAAGTCACCACAGCAGATGAGATGCCTGGAATGACTTCCAAGAAAATGCTTTGGGCAGCAGACGGACAGTCTGAGTCCTTCAGGATGTTCTCCACAAGCATCTCCAAAAACTCCTTGCTCATTTTTTCGGGAATTTTTTCTAGGAGAGCCAAAGGGGAGTCGAGTGCTTCATCTGCTGACTCGTCATCTCCATCTTTCCTCTCTGTCTGGACTTGAGCTGGGAGTGGGCTCTCATCCGCATGTTTGTTTACAGCATTATCTGCTGCGTATACACAGACATGAAGAGAATTGAGTACATTTTAAGGCACACACATCATAAACTTTAGAGTCTCCTACTGATAGTTTTGGACTGCTTGGGACTGTCATACTGTGTCATATACATACATTTGATTTTTGATTCTAAGTTTCAATTTAAACCTATGAATATCATATTTTGTTGTGTAGAATATTATAAATATAAATCAGCCAAGATTAAAACAATGTAATCTTGTTGTACAGTGTTAATTATCTGTTGTACAGCTTCTTTCCATGAAGAATCAGATCTGTAAATACATCCCATATGCATTTCATATGGTCTCTAAACTTGTGTGAGTGAAATGCTGCATGTTCAGTTGTATTCTGCTGTTAATTTTTTTCACAACTGTATTAGTTAAAATATTTCCCCCTCCTCTAATATCACTCCTCTAATAATAAAACTATGACTGACTCCTGTGCATGCTCCTCTTCTCTGTATATATATTCCTCTCCCCCATCTGTTTTAATATTGTTTTGTCTTTATTAAGCCCTCGTATATACACCCCGCACCCCCTGCTCTTTGCCCTTTTATACGGGTATTTTGCACTTTATCGTTTTAATTGCACCTTAGTGGCCTTGTTGCTCTGATGTCATTGGACGGGCATCTGTTCAATGACAATAAAAGTATTGTATCTTGAATCTTGAAAACACATGTATGGTTAAGTCATTTCTTAAAACACACTACTGCTGATGTGATTTGTGCACTCTACCTGGAACAATTTGTGACATTTACCCATCTACTCAAACTTTCAATAACTGAACAAAAGTAAAAGTTTGACAGAGATAGAGGGAGCAACAGAAAGAGAGAGCACAGAGAAGCATGCAGCAAAAAAAAACCAAAACCAAAACTAACATTTTTTTGGACTGAGAGAAACCTGGATTATATGGATGAAACACACACACAAGGAACATGCAAACTGCCCAAAAGAAAAGTCTTATAATACTCACATCCCTTGCTGTCTTTAGCCGCTGGGGCTTCCTGTAAAGGGTGGAAGAGATATTTTAATCAGCTTGGTAATAATCACGAGCATTTCAGGGGACTACTTTTATGAAAACAGACTGGTTTAACAGGGGAATACCATCCGGCAGCTTTGTAGTATCTTGCTCAATGACCTCAATGACACTCAAAACATCAGGTACTGAAAAGTTAATGAATTCACTCATAACAGAATACCCGGCAAAAAGAGGAGTAGACGGGAAGGGAATATCATATATTGATATCACATGCTGTAAGTGAAACCTAAGACGCATACTTTGGGAGTGTCTGGAAGTGATTCTCCGTGATCCCAAGCAGGATATGCACACAATGTAAGGATTTTTAAAACATATTTTTCATTATCGATTTGACGTGCCCTCACCTGTGCTGTTGTTTCATCGGTGGGTAATCGCACCGTCATCCTCAACACACCTCCATCCAGGGGGATCTGATGAGAGTCTTTCTCCAAAACGCGTTTCCGGTCTGCGTGAAACAGAAGATCAAGAATCAGAAATCTACAAAAAGTCCAGTTGTAGCCCGGACAGTACTGTACAGTACTGGTAAGGAGTTTTATTTACAGTGTCTTCCGACTTACCCTCCTCTTTCCGGAAGCGGAGAGTCGCTGTCTCGCTACCGTTTTCATACTGTACCTCACAGTCATGGGTCCCGTTGGATTTCTTACTTTGGAAATACTTGACAAGTTTAGTTTTCAATTTCTGGCCGCTGACTTGTTCGAGCTCGACGAGCAGAGCGTACGGGTGCGTGTCGGCCATCTCAGCAACCCGACTGTCTGCCCAGGTTTACTTTCACTTTTGATTTTTGTGAAACGAGAGGAGGGGTAGACTTGTTTTTCACTGTGGCAGGGCGTAGAAACGCCAAGTTGCGGAGAGGATTGGAGGACACGGCCGTTTTGACTAAACATCTCACGGAGGGACAGAGGGGTGGGCAGGGCGAGACAATCCTCCGTGTCATCGCCTTCATCCACTCTGAACTTTCTCTATCGTTCGCCACCGTCGTCCTGCGAGTAGGGTGCGTATACATGTTGACACTTTCTCACACCGTTGTGTCTGGAACTGCACAATACTGCGTTGAGCCGACTGTCTCGCGAGCACCACACGGAAGATTGCACGCGCTGGTAAACGTTGTCGTTAAATCAATCGAGTCGAATTTACAAAATGGCGGTTTAATTATTCCGCTTTAAACTATTTACAATATCATTGATTACTCAGCCAACAAAGTTAAGTTGTTTGACATGAAACAAATGCTTTTGTGTTCAACTCTTGTCTGTTTAACCATTTATTGTATTCAAGGAGCTGTAGTGTCGTGGCAACTGATGATCAATTTGAATTAAGAAAGATTTGTTGTTTGTTTTTTTCCCTTTTGCTTTGTACATTACTGGACTATTATTTTAACCTGATACATTATAAGTTCATGCCCTCGTTTTACACACCTAAATATATTTCTTTGAAAATTGCATTCTGTATCAACTGGTTCTTTCTTACTTTTACTTTTACTTTCTACCACCTGCAGCTGCTTATGTCGTTTCATTGTTATGTACCTACGCCAATATAAAAGTCCTGTTATGAAATAATTCTGATTCTGATAATGGAGATGTTTACAAAGAGGAAAATGTGTTTCACTCCCAACTATGAGTGAAGGGATGCACAACTAATGTAACAACTAGGGCTGCTGCAGTGTAGTACTAACAAATCATCTTAAAACTATAATAAAACTTTATTCTTTAAACGTTTATTTTATGCTCACTGTCAGATATTTACCGAACAAAATAGTATGCGTAACTACTGTGATATAATGTGGCAGGCCCACATTACAGCCCGTTTCACTCATCGATTACAGAATTAGCCTTTACCTCCATCTGCTGGAGTTAAAGGAAAATAGCATGTACATCTGCTGTGGACTCAGTTGTAATTTAGTCAGTCAAATAAAAGCTAAAGGGATATGTTTGTAAGTGCATTTTTGATTGATAGTAAATCAAACAACCACAAACAAAATGCACTGATCCACAAACAACCAATTCACTTGTCTATATTGAGCATGTACAGGCATTGTCAGTCAGTTCATTCATATTGTGTGTCTTGGTTCACTGAGGTGAAGAATGTTTGATGTGTAAAATATAACCCATTGCAGAAGTTCACTCACAACATTGTCTCTGTGTATTTACAGCTGTCTCCAAGAATCATGGCCAAAAAATTGGATATTCCTCTTTATGGGCCATCTGTCAACGTTGTGAGAAAGTGTCGATCTGCTCTGAGTGACATCCTTCAGACTAAATATGGATGTGTGGCCACTGTGGATGGTGTAGAGTTTGAGGACGAGCCAAGCTTTGCCCAGCAGCATGTATCAGCCGTTGTCCCAGAGAAGCGATGTGATTTCTCTATTCATAAGGGTGTTAAGGTGTCCGTGTGGAAAGCCGATCTGTCCAATTTCCCGGTAGATGCTGTTGTGAATGCTGCTAATGAACACCTTCAACACGGAGCTGGCCTTGCTCATGCTCTCTCAAAAGCTGGTGGTCCACAAATCCAAAAGGAGTGTGAGGACCTCATTAAAAAGCGTGGCCCCTTATCTACGGGTGATTCAGTGGTTAGCACTGCTGGGTCATTGCCTTGCAAAATGATCATTCATGCTGTTGGTCCACAGCTATACAACAATCCATCACAGTCTGACATCAGCCAGGCTGAGTCACTATTGAGGCGAGCCATCTGGGGCATTCTTGATAAAGTTAAGGAAAACAAGCTAGAGAGTGTGGCCATTCCTGCTATAAGCTCTGGTCTGTTCAATTTCCCTCTGCCCCTTTGTGCAGAGACCATAGTGACAGCCATTTTGAACTACTGTAAGCACTCCTCAAGCCATCTTCCCAAAGAGATCTTACTTGTGAACCATGATGATCGCACAGTTAAGGAAATGGAGAATGCCTGCTATAACATCTTAGGCACCTCTAAGCCAAAACTGTTCAGTCAGGTAGCAGCAAGCAAGAGTGGAGGTTACAACACCTCGAAGTACACCATCAAGATTGAAAATGTGGAACTCACACTGAAAAAGGGTCTTATTGAGGAACAGAAGGTAAGTATCTGGATCCTTTGTACTAACAAGTGCTTCAAGATTTTTCTTTGTTCATTTGAGCTTATCAACCTTATATATCCTCTAAGATCCTATTTGTGTTTTATCAGACAGATGTCATCGTAAACACGACCTTTGACCGAGACCTGACAAAGGGTATAATCTCCAGTGCAATATCAGCCAAAGCTGGTCCAAAAATGCAACGGGAAATGGCATCTGCCCCGACGAAAGGAAACGTCATCATCACAAATTCTTACAAGTTGCACTGTCAAGAAGTGTATCACATTTATTTCTCTCAATCAGAAGCTGCAGAGCAGGTACAGTACGAGTTGAATGTTTTTGGGACATTAGAAAAAGTACGTATCATATGTTTATAGTCTGACCTATACTAAATGTGATTACTTCTATATGTACCCACGATGGAATTTCTGAAACATTAGGAAATACTTTGGTAAAATATCTCATGCAGAATTTCATAATTTTATGAAATCTAAAAATTAAGCCGTTAGATGGAGCCACTCTTACCTAGATGCACATTGTTCAGAAAGTGAACATGAGTTTATATAAACTAATTTTACTGTAATAATAGCTCTACATGTCTCTCTTTGTCCACTTATGACTTCATTCCAGGTCCTTTTTAGATCTGTTGGGGAATGTCTACATTTGGCAGTCAAAAGGCACAGGAAGTCAATCTCTTTCCCTGCCATCGGGACTGGAGGCCTCAAACTGAGTAAAGCGACAGTGGCCCAGATCATGTCCTCTGTGGTGTCCACATTTGCACTGTCGATGCAAAAGAAGATGGAAGTTTTTTTTGTCATATTTCCCTCTGATGATGATATTTACATGGTAAGACTGCAGGAATGCTTGTGTGATTTTAGAATAACTTTGTCATCTTTGATCGTATCCGGAACTGTTAACTCTTTAATATTGAACACTTATCATACTATGCCGTGGATTTATATTTAACACAATGCAGTTTTGTGTTTCCTGTATAGTGAGGAACTTTTGAAGCTTAATTCCATTGTATATTTTTGCACAAAACAAACGCCTAAAACATTATATAAGCTGTTGTGTCTTTCCAGGCTTTTGAGGATATGATGAGACAGCTTAGTCGAGGCAACTTCAAACCTGGTAATACTGTCTAGTATAGTACTATGTAACAGAATTGTGCTAAAAATCCAAATGTACATGGCTGACCTACATGATGTCTTTTCCAACTGAAGTTGAGTACAGAGATGACTCCAGAGACAGCAGGAAACCCACACCAAAGATCATCCTGGACGGCCCCTCTGATGCAGCGACCTGTGAGGCTGAGCACTGGCTCAAAGGCCTCCTCTATGACAACTTGAACTCTTTCAGTATCTGCAACAACCTCATCCTGCACTTTGGTGTGCAAGAATTTCAGGAAATGTCCTATCTCCAGAAAAGTGGCCTTCTCATTGAGGAGCATTTTGACAGAGGTCGTGCACACATAACTGTACACGGGGAGCAACCTGAAGACATCGCATATGCCGGGTTGAAGGTGGAGGCCCTCCTCTGTAAAGTCCAGGAGAGGTTCGTCAGAGAGGAAGAGGACTGTATGGTCCAGATGTTCGGCCAGAACCTGTCCTTTCAAAGGACGGTGGTGGACTATTCCAGCCCAGAGTTCACAGACAGGAGCTCTGCCTTGGTTGGCACGGGACTACGGATAGTGAAGGTACCTGGAACATGCCTCTAACACATGCAAACGTGTAGTTTCAGAGTGCTTAGATGTGCGTCTTTACTCACTTGAACCTGTCTTCTCCTCAGGTGGACAAAGTGGAGAACAATTTGCTAGAGATTTTCTTTGACCAGAAGAAAAAGCAGATCGGCTGTAACGATCATCAAAGAATGTTCCAGTGTGTTCCTGCACAGTTCTGCGAGTTGGTCAGTCGTGTTGGCTTCCATGCAGAGTGCGCACCACCTGATGGTATGATGATACTAACAACATGAATTCTAATCTTGTCATTATTTACTTAAGTAGGGCTGCACAATATATGAAAACTCACAGCCTCAGTCCATACCTACAGTATCTGCGATCTCATTTCAGAATGTGCATCACAAATCAGTGCATCTCACTTCTGGTTTTGAATGATCCACAATTTCTCTATCGTGCAACAAAATGTTTAAAAACAAGTTCTGCTCTCAGAATTTGATCTTCAGCCGAGCTGCTATCACTAGCTAGCGCTGGAGTGAGCCTCTGCCTACTCTATGGCATTTATCCACTGAAAAAACTGACTGGTGGCGGATCCCTCCTCCAGTCATTCCAGGAAAATGGGCTTTGTATTGCACTGATTTGTAGCCTCTTCCACCCACTCTTTCGAGACGGGTTTGCTTTCCTCGTCAAGTGGAAGCTACAAACAAATATGCTACCCCAGAGTATATTTAACAAAGGCCCTTCATCATTCCTTATCAGCCACACCCAAGACTTGCAGATGTCTCTGCCCAGTACACTACAAAAAAAGTGGCGAGAGGAGGTGGCCATAGTTAACAATGTAGCTATGGTAACTAGTGGGAGTGCATTCATGCTATGCTTGCTGTGTCATTGCTTTCTCTTGCAACAAAATGGCCTTTACAGCACGTGATTTAGCGGAGCAGCCAGCTGGCAGTTGGAGTTTCAGTGTTAAAAAAAAGCAGAGAATCATCATTTCAATTCTTATCAAGATTAATCAAGATCTTTTTTCCTTCCCAGAATCATGCAGCTCTAATTAGAACAGACACCACCAATTCAGAAATAAGTGATCGCAAACATAATTGTTCTCTTCTTGTGTATCACCATCTGTGTACAGATCCAATCTATGGGGATGGCATCTATTTTGCCCGTACAGTGAAAGAGGCGCAGAAGGTGTGGACCCACTCGAATGCGAAGTATGTGCACTTTGTGGAGGCCGAGGTGCTGGTCGGAAACTCCACCTCTGGCACACCAGGTCTCATCCTGCCACCTGTCATGCAGACAAACCCACACACCATGTACGACAGCGTGGGTGATCACAGGCTCTCTGTTGTGTTCAGTGGTTATCAAGCTCTGCCCAAGTACATTATCACCTGTAAGGTCATATAGAGGGATTCTACCAGGTTGCGTGGTATGGACATTTAAAGGGAGGGGGAAAGTTGCAGAGAAAGCTTCAAAATCAGAAGCAAACTAAATTGAATTGCATTACGACCAAAACTGACTATTACTACAAAAGACTATTACTACATAACAGTCGCAGATGTTGTAACGTCACAAATGTTCTGATGTTTTGTTTTACTCAAAGTAAATCTTAAGTTCAGATTAGTTTTCTGATTTTTACGTTATTTTACACAGCAATATAGTCACTTAATTATTTTATAGGCAGCATATTGATCACATTCCTTCATGACACTGTTTAGCTTCACAGGCAGGGAGCAGCGATACATTAGAACTATGTAACCTGATGCTGAAAAACACTCTTGAATCATTAAATGCTTCTTGGTGAAATAAATGTATAGTTTCTCGTATTTCACATCAGATAAATCTCACAGTTCTGAGTGGATCGAGTTGAGTCACAACCTTGCAACACAAAAACATGAACCTAAAACACCGGAGACAGATTTAATTAATCATGACTTTTATAAAAATGTATATCATATATTGTGTTACAAGAACAATAACATCTGGCCCTTACAAAGAAAACAGACTGACGACTTAACAGCACAAGAGATTCACACAGTGCACACATTCTCCAGAGTGTGTTTGGCTATTGGCAGCTTAACTGCAGCTGTACATATATCATATAATAATGACTGATATTCACGTCTGCTCTAAATGATTGTCAGTTACATCGTTGCTGCCAAAGTGTAGACGAGGTTGTGACATGTATAGCAAATCAGCTAAAAGCTTAAGACATCAGCTAGATTTACCCATCACACAAACACGCTTTAAGATGACTCAGGACTATCACTGCTGGGCAGTGCACGCCAGACTGATGCTACATCCTAGGAATTATCTCGTACCTTGATTCTTAGTGCGAGTGAGGAGAAAAAGTTGAGTGTTTGAGTCGATGCAGAATTGGCTTATTGGTTCTCAGCACAAAAATGTAACTGCTGGACTCAGTGTGACGTCATTGTTTCCAATATGGGGCTGAGAATGATTAGTGCTGATAATTATCATACATCCTTAGTTTTTCTTTTATACAAAATCACAAAGAGCCAGGTCCAGGACATCTCTTAAGGAGGAAAGTCTCCTGTCCATGGTTAGACAGGCAGAGTGACACTGAGTTACACAAATATGGCACATCTGGCCTCTTATACTTAAATATATACTATTTATACAGATAAAAAGTCTGATTCAACAACTGCAAAAAGCATTCACTTTGAGGTTTTGAGATGGTAAATGAGACTGAGAACTATGATTGTACCCTCTGATCTACACTGCAGGTCCAGTTATGTAGTATACTCAGTACAGGGCAACATTTACAGTACCAGTGTATGAGATATATCCTCCAGAGCACGCATCCAGACACGGGAGGGGATATTCCAGTCGGCTGGTCCCAGACTCCAACAACTTCAGGTGATATTTTCCCTAACATTCCCAGAGTCACACACACATAATCCACACTTCTGCTTCCGGGAGGCTCCAAGCAGATGGACAGTGTCACTCAGTGCATTCAGCTATCTCTGTGCCATCCACCAGCAGCGTGTGAATGATGCCGTCTCGTCTCTTCCCGCTGCTCACGGCCTTCACGCAGCAGTTGTGATCTCCCAGCGTAAAGTGCGTCTCCGTGCCATCGTCTACAAACTCCCCCTGCGGGCACAGAGAGGACAGCTCTGACCATGTAGACTGAACTGATGCACGACTTCTGAAAGTCAGCAGTGTGTCTTTTATGAGACAGTGGATCAGCTTCAGACACGGCTCAGTTACTGATGTACTTACCGCTGTCTCGATATTTTGTCCGTTACACCAGACATCCATGGTGTCTTTCTCTGAAAGAAAGCAAAACAGAATCATTAAAGTATGCAACATTTGGGCAAGAAAAGTCAATCAGACAGTGACTACAGGATGGGCAGAGTACATACTACACACTTGAGATGTCACCTCACAGGAAGGTTTCTAATTCACATCGTGTTCAGACTGAAGGCCTCTGTGTGGAGTTTGCATGCTTAGGCCTATGACTTATTTACAGTCTTGTGATGAACAAGCCTTCTAAACCCACTGTGTTTACTTACAGGCTGCAGAGAAGAAGGGAGAGGAGAAAAAAATGACTCAGCGTACATTGTTCAGACTATGAAGGGATGGGAACCCAGTAGTACACATACTAGTGTAAGTGTAGAGTTAGCTCTAGTTATGAGGGGATGGCAGTAGAGGAAGGGCCATCAGTGAGTTTCATTGTCACTGCACATGCTTCAGGTGCTCTGCCACCTGATCAGCTGTAAGCAGTGTGATCACAAGAAGGATTAAATAGCCCAGATGACAGCAGTGGCTAAGATGGTGCAGGATTTAAACCAGTTAAAGAGCTTAGCTTTAGCTCTGACATAATATTAGCGGCTGGTTCTGCCAGGATCACAGGATGCTTGAGTATCAAACCAAGACTCATACCCATATGTATAAATACATCTGACATTTTAAGGGGGCAGTGAGACCTATAGGGGCATTGGTTCATTCATCATCATTCATTGTTATTGATGAAGAACAAGGACCGCATGCACTGACATTTCACAGAAACTTTGCTTCATTAACTCACAAGTTTGGATATATGTGGGTATACACACTACCTATCTGTGGGGGGCAGCATGGTTTCCATCACACTGGGTTATTTTACAGCACATTTCAGCCCAGTTTTAACTATTTACACTTCTACATGAACTACATTCTACATTCAACGAAGCCAAGAAGGTTCCCTCCTAGCATGTCAGGATTTCGAACCTAAAGTTTTTCCAGAAATGATCAGATTTGATTAGAATAAAAATCAGTACAATAACCAAGAAGGCAGTGACTCAAAGGCTCACCTAGGACCACTCTGCAGTCGATGCCATCCAAGTTGAGAACCCAGGTGCTGGTGACCTTTGACCTGTTCTCCATGTACTTCTTCAAGCTCTTGCCATTGATCTCCAAGGTGTACTCGTAGGCGAAACCGCTGACCGCGTCGATGTTGATGGTGGCCTTGGTGTCAGACTTCCCCACATTAAACGTCTCCTTCCCCACCAGCTTGAACATCCAGTCCCGCCTCATGATCTCCTGCAGTGTTAGTGTATGAATCGGATGTTAAATTGAAAACTCCACCTCTGTGTATGAAGGTGCACTAACCACCTCGTACCTTTCCGTCCACGTAGATGACCCTCTTCCCGGTGGTCGTGCCGTGCTCGAACTCTATCCTGTGGACTCCGTCACTCAGCGCAACCTCCCACACCCCCGCAAGGTCATTGGACATCCTGGCGTCTATTGTGTCTGCTGGAGACCAACATTTACAACTATGTGACTGTATGAACGTCGAACCGTTCCCTTTAACTTCCTGCCGTTACCAGTGACGGTAACCGCAGCAACGGTCGCTTGGTAACGGTTGTAACCGTCTCGCGCAGGCGTTCGCGAGTTCCCGCTCTCCGGCAGCAAACGTGCAACTAGGATAATTGTTACATCGTCGACGATAAATCAACAGGGTTAACGATAATGCTACAAGCTGGCGCTGATTGTTGTAGTACGAGTTCCGGTAATTAGGGGGATGATTTCAAAATAAAAGCAGAGCGCTTTTCCTGCTAAAAGTCTGAAGTTGAAGATGCAATTCATGCTCAAAAAAGAACCTGAAGAAATTTAAGTAAAACGGGAATTATTAGACCAAGCAACTTTTTAAACTGGGCTCATCGTGAACTGGATTTGAAAGATTTAAATTACAATATTTAATTTAATTATTAATAATTAGAATGACCCAGATGATTCAGGAATCTCTGTTTATGTTTTCTATACACAATTTGTTGAATATTCAAAATTAAAAACAAGACTGTGTTGCTGTATTTAAATGTACAAAGTTGCACAGATCTTTTATGCAGTTATGTGGCATATGCAAATCATATCGTTTTTTTTTTTTTTTTTTTCTTGATTTTTTTTCTTTTATATGGGCAGTCTGTAGCATCATTAAAACATGTTCTTAGGGTAGTGTAATGAATCATATTGGACAAACTCCAATTCATTTTGAGAGCTTCGAACAGCACAACACTAAATTGTAAGAGCCAAATAAAAAAACAAAGGAAGAGATAGAAACTATGGAGGTCTCTGTACAATCTACACAATGCTATGGCCTGTGGTCTATTTATTTAACAGTGTATAATCTTAATTATTATCTTAACGTCAACTCCACACTATCCTATTCTATAACTTTAATTTATATTATTTTGAAAAACACGGAAGCGCTGCTGCGTCACTATGTTTTCAGTTTGTCAGACCGCTTAGCTTTAGCCTTTAAGCGATCGGAGGATAAGCTCAGACATTGGCTCAGGGAGGGAATATCATCCTTCGTCTTCCGTCGTGGCTTTACCTGGATGTTGGTGAAGTCGATGCTGGGGCTCAGTGGGTAAGGCTGCTCCGCGGGGCCACTTTGTCCAGAGTCTCCCCCCCGATGGTTAGCAGCTGCAGCGAGGCAACGGAGGAGCTGTGGCTGTGCTGTTTCTATGGTAACATGATATCCGCCTACGTCAAAGCGTAACCACGCCCACTTATGGGGGGCAATACAAACAAAACAGTTCGAATAACGTTAAGGTAGAGCTTTAAAAAGTCTTTGGCAAAGCTTTCTGTGTCCATGTCTGCTCTGCTTCTCCGGAGTAGCAGTTTATGAGAGGGTGATTAATGTCTACATCTACAGTGAGGTCACAGTCAACAGTGACCAAGTTTGTCGGTTGAAAAGTAAAAAGGGTGCTGGTTTCTAGTTGTATAAAGTGTGTGTGTGTGTGTGTGTGTGTGTGTGTGTGTGTGTGTGTGTGTGTGTGTGTGTGTGTGTGTGTGTGTGTGTGTGTGTGTGTGTGTGCGTGTGTGTGTTACTGACCAATAACGTCTTGGATACATCTTGGATGGATATGATGACTAGTTGCCTATAAGTATTGTAATGGTGTAAAACTCCATACCTCAATAGCCTTTACTGATAAATGATTTATCAAAAAACAAGTTAGAAACGAGTACACACAAACATGCATCTACTTTACTTCTGTAAATGTAAGAAGAGCAAAGATAAGGTGATAGGCATTGTCTAGAAGATATATGTAACCAATTAATGTTGCAGGGGAAGTGTGAAGGTGTGCACCATGACATATAGGCGCCATGCTGAAATGGAGCTGGAAATGTTGCAGTAAAGCAGCAAGAGCTGCATCAATTTTTTGACCACTGTTTCATGTAAGATTTTAAGGAACCTATGGTATTGTATTTAGGGCTAGTTGAGTAATGTCGAACTGTGATGTTGCAACCAGTTTTACTGTGGTATAAAGCCCCTGTATAACAGCATTTTGCAACAAGTCATTAATAAGTTCACAGGGTAGAGTGGCAATAGGGTTATATGTGAAAGATGATGATAATGATGTTTAATGGCAATTAAACATAGCACAAAACACAAACACAAAATACACAATAGATTAGAGAATGAAGCGCAATGCAAAAGTCCCATTTAACATCTAAATAGTATAGCATAAGTGTAAGTATAAACATTTTACAGAAGAATATACATCCCTCCAACTCTCCAACTAAACTCTTTCTGAGAATCCATTTGACATCCATCATCTCCATTTTTTTCAAAATGTCATGTCCATTAATCCATTGTCTTATCCACTTTGAACCCAGTGGTGTCATAAGGGTCTGATGGTGCCTATGTCTAGTGCTGGGTCGTCAGTCCAACACTGGATATTTCATGTTGTATGACTGTTTGTTTTGTTGTTGTTTTTTCTGCGTCTTTTGAAAACCATTCCCATTTCTCCTGTGTGACTATTCAATATGTGGAAACAATGGTAATAAACAAGACTGAAAATAAACAAATGCAGGCATGTATTTGTTCTAAGCAACATTTCCATTGAGCTTTTTGGTTGAAGACAAAAACAAACCAGTTTGAGACTTTATTTAGTTTTCTGGGTTTCATAAGAGTGTCTATCTTGATTGTGAAAACAACTTGTTTCACCACATCCTTTGTGAAAGATGAGTATATGAAAGATGTGATATGTAAGTGTGTTTTCACCAGTGTTTGTTATGAGAAAAGTAAAACCCTTGTGCACTTTTCCATATCTTATTCAGATAATTTATTCTGTCAATTTACCAATCGTGACTCACAAAACCTGAGAAGGGAAAGACACAAGAGGACCCATGGTTTGGTTTTCATCATTTATTTTCCTGCATCAATGTTTCAGGCAGAACTCTGCAGCTGTCTGCAGTGAGCAGCTTCAGTTTTCTTTGAGATGAACAGGTGATACAAAGACAAGAGTCCAGGACAGAAAGGCAATATCAAATCACCCTTGGCCATTGCAGTGCGAGAGATTTTTCAAGAATTATCAACAAATTACATCTTATTCTGTCTTCTGACTTTTGCTCTTATCATTGCCATTTGTAGCTATTTGTTCTCTGTACTGTATATTCAGACTGAGTTAATCAACAATTTGTGATGTTGTTTTGCAATGACAGCTGCACCAGCAGTTTCTTAAGAAGACGTATTCTCCCTGTTCCTTCCTATATCAGCCACAGAATCAACTGAGTAGGTGTGCACAGGCTCAAAACAAGCAGCTAAAGCAGCATTGCTATAAAAGTATTTGACAATTGCAAAGAATTACTGTAACAACCTTCAAGATGAGAGTACGATATCACTTGTTTTTGTGGGCAGCTTGAGTCATTGCGTCTTCCTGTTTGGAAGATGAAGGTATTTGATAGCATGAATGTCACATGCATTCACAATGATCTGGTTAAAAGATTAAAAAAGCCATCCTCAGTCGAGTAAGTGATCAGATTTACCAGACTACAAAATCTCAAGGTGCTTCTCCTGTTGTCTCAGTGACAGAACCCCAAGGAAGGAGCATATATATTTTTAATTTAAAAAAAAGTTTTAGTAAATGAATATTAACACATTTTCCTTTTTACAAGAAATGTATTTTCTGTAAGCGCCTATGTTTTCTCCCTCTGGAATACATTCAATTCAAGGTTAAAACATTCAAAAAAATAATTAAAAACCCAGAGCTCAGTCCACATTAACAAATGTGTTTTAGGTACTGTGGTTGTAACCACATTCTACATTCTAGTTCACCTAATCTTTGATACCTCCATTCCCTTTCAATATTTGTTCCCATCGTGCAGACAATCCTAAGAGCTTGCTATAGTTTCTTATGGCATATAATATAGACAAAGACACTGTGCACTGTAAAATGCTTGTTAGTGGTAAATGGCATAACATTTGACCATCAGTCAATGTACATTGGACGTCTTTCTGGTGGTGATGATAGAAACTTAAAAAAAGGCCCACAAAGAGGGTTAAGTATTTCCTGGAGGCCTCCTCCACTAGGTAGACTGAGCTATTTATTAACCCCTGACCCAGAAGAAAACATAGCAAATA
The DNA here is from genome assembly GCA_029224185.1 of Karalla daura. NCBI lineage: Eukaryota > Metazoa > Chordata > Actinopteri > Chaetodontiformes > Leiognathidae > Karalla > Karalla daura. Next base: position 5,387,735 of record CM055202.1, read on the forward strand.
AGATACTCCTTTCATTTGGAGCCATCAAACTCCTTCTTTGTTACTTTCTTCTCTAATTTTTGTAGTTAAAATTGTATTCTAATATCAAATATGATCATAAGGTTGCAGGAGTTCTCCCATTAAAATGAATTGCATTAATTAAATGCGTATTAATTAAATGCGGGTGGTGCTGATCACTCCATGAGCTAATGTGCCAATCAAGCAGAGGTGATTCTTGATCTGGTGCTCGGTATGCTGTTGATGGAGCCCTTCCTGTAAGCCATCCGCATCCTGTTGCTGATGAGGCCCTGCTTGTACAGAGCCGTGAGCAAATGGTTCCGGAACTTCTGCCCGATGAATGCGTACAGCACGGGATTCACCGCACAGTGAGTGAAGGCCAGCACCTGGGTCACGCTCAGCATCCTCTCCACTGTATACCGAAAGTCACATGACACCTCCTCGATGGTCCCGCCGCGCATCAGGGTGTCGATCAGGACGGACACATTGTAAGGCAGCCAGCAGAGAATGAAGGCCAGCACCACGGCGATGATGACCCGGATGGCCTTGTGCCGTTGCTGGTTCCGCGTGTGGCACAGCGTCACCAGGGTCCAGCTGTAGCAAATCGCCATCACCACCAGCGGCAGGAAGAAGCCCACCATGTGGCGCAGGATGTGAATGCTCACACGCCAGCGGTCGCTGCTTTCCCCCGTCAGGTTTTCGTAGCAGATGGTCTGGCCCAGTTCCGAAGCGTACATGCTCTCTTTCTGAATCAACATGGGCAAGGAGAGCAGTGTGGCTGCTACCCACACCAAGGTGCACACCACCTTCACCAGGTAGTGAGAGGACAGGCTGCGTGTTGCTCTCACTATGGCAAAAAGACGGTCCACGCTGATGCATACCAGCAGGAAGACGCCGCTGTACAGGGCCGCCTCCTGGCAGCCTGACAGGACTTTACAGAGGAAGTTGCCGAAGATCCATCCTGAATGAGCGTGGATGGCGAAGAAGGGGAGAGTAAGACTGAAAAGGAGGTCAGCTATTGCCAGGTGCATCAAGTAGATGTCTGTGCTGCCTCTTCCTTTCTTCATACCATGGACCACATAGATAACCACACTGTTTCCAATAGTGCTGAGGACAAAGACTGTCATGTAGGTGATCATCAGGCCCAAAGTGCTTAAGCCAGGCACATAGGGTTTACAAGGAGCGTAGTCTTCATCATCATCGGTATCATTGCTGAGGAAATTGATGTCAGGTTCCTCTGTTGGCTGCAGCGAAAAGAAAAATTGTAAAAAAAATCTTTTAAATCAGAATTTATAGTATTAGAAAAAGGGTCGAGTAGATGCTGTTATTTAACCCAAATTATTAGCATTAACAAAGTTTTAGCAGAATGCAGTGAACACACTAAACTGGAGTGAACTCATTTTTTAAAGGTTTAAATCTTCCACAGAATCAACCTGTATACATCAAAGAGAATCCACAAACAACTCACTAGCATCAAGACTTTTAGCTTTTTACTCAGGGTACTTTGTCACTTAAGTCTGAAGCTTATAATAAAAACATATATTTACAGTGTAGTTGCAACACAGAAGACTGCACTATTCAGTATTCTTACATGTACCTTGTTCTTCTTATTCTATTACCATCAAAATTTTCCCACTTTATTTTTTAATTCTCCCAACACTACCCTAATTCTTCCTATTAATAATTCCTAATTCACTTCAAATTGAAAAGAAGAAAAAAAATTATTACCTGTTGTTCATCTTCTTGATTGGTTAAGACCAAAGTCTTTAGGACACTGATGATCAAAAGTTGCAGCTTCATCCTGCTGTTCTTGCAGTACGCCAGATAAGAATGAAACTGACAGAGTGCTGTCTTAACTGAAATGGTGAGTCCTTGTGTAATGTGCAAAGACACTGCCTACTACGTATTAGTATAGGCTCTGACTATAGTTTGAAGGGGGTTGCTGTGATCACTTAAAGGGAAGTACAGACAACCACAAGTGTTATCTCAAGATCAACATGAAAGCAGCTTTAATGAGCCACCTCAGTGGACACACAAGAACAGAGGTGGAGCCTAGATCATGACTGAATGTCTTTTCACCTCATTCAGGAGTGCTTTAATCGGACAGTAGCATTTCTTGTGTCTGCTTGTGGTTTGTTATCTGCCAAAAGTAAAACGACTTGCTGCATTGGCGATGCAGTGGACCCAAACTGCAGGATCCAGTTCGTCCTGTAGGGGGCAGGATTTGTCTAGTTTACTGCTTACCTTCTAATAGACAAATCGATATGAAGACCTTAAGAAAATAGAATTTGATGCACATGAAGTAAACTTATCAAGAATTAAGGTTAGATGTGATGGTCTGTTGCAACAAAAGAGGGCTACAGTGTGTGTTCTCAGAGGATCTCAAGAAAAAGCAGTAATGTGTAAAATAATATTACTACTACTACTACTAATAATTAAACAGCCATCAACAACATTTACAAATAAAATATAAAATAAAGAGGTATTTAAGAGGTAAAGCAATCATGGCTAACATCAGCACTCTAATCCTGTCCATTTTAAACACATCACAAGCTCTTTATGGTTTCTGACCCCAGAGAAATACTCTAAATCGGATCCAATTCCCATCAAGGCAGAAAACTCAGAAATCTCAGGAAATCTCAGAACTATGAAGTGTTTGTGACTGGACTGTAAACTGTCCTTCATCTTCATTGTTGACTTCTTGTGTGATGATGAAGCACTGAGTCACACCGATGTCCTGCCCTTCCCTTCCGTCTCTGGGACTGACACTAAGATCTGACCATTTAAGACTGTTTGTGCATTGGAAATGTTTCAGTGTGACCTGAAATAAACCCAGTGCTACAGCTCCAAACATGTTTTTCAAAAAAAAAAACTCGGTAACGTCAATATTTTCTTCCTGTATTTATAGAGCCAGCTCAAGCTCAAAAGCGTTCACGTACTGTATAAGGAAAGATGGAGTGTCGTCAGGCTGGAGAAGTAGCACGTGCAGCTCCCAGCACAGATGTTAAAGTGAGATTGGCCAACACCACGACCACATGTCTGTGGTGCTTTGTGTTGCTGGTGAATCCTGACGATCCTCCGCCTCCTCTGACAGGAAACGTTTCCTGATATAACCCCCGCCGCGTCCATTTTAAGACTTCTCTTTTTTTCTTTTTCTTCCGTCTGTTGGACCGCAGCCTGCTCTAATCAGCACATTGTCGCCTGAAAGAGTGGGACGGGGTCAAAGGTCCGCCATTCAATTTGCTCTAATTAACCAATGCATACAGTAGCAGTGAAATGAGCTCGCCAGCGAAGCACTTTGCTTTATAAACCTTAGAAAGTTACTCCGCACAGGGGAGCAAGCAAATGTCCCGCGTCAGTTGCTTTGGATATAAACGTGTCAGCTAATTGAGGAAATGTAAATGTAAAGGAATCTTAACTGTTTCTGTGTAAAGCACATCTTTGTTTAACAAAATGGTTAAACAAGAGGAAAATAATCCTTCTGCAGACATACATCAGAGCAGTATATACATATATAATGACCTCTGCTGTGAAACGTCTGTTTAAGGTTTACTCCAAGTCCAAACAAAAATGCAAAAAAAAAAAATTCACCCTTTAAAATCTTCACTCAAGGTCTTATTTTAAATGGGACTGATCGAAACCAAACAGCCAAACAGCATCTGGTGAATGTGCAGGCCAGACGTCATGCTGAGGATGTGCCAAATAAAGGAGGACATTTATCAGTGATATACATTGATCACATGACTACAAACACAACTCAGAATGTTAACGTTACTGTGTGTTTCACTGATGCTGACATGTTTTCTGTATGTGCATGAAAGGTGATGACTTTCTAAATCTGTTCTTCAAGGTGTTAACACTCTCCTTAGAAGTAGTTGATGTAATGTTCCAATGCGTAAAATAATCCATGACACCATCTCGCCCTTTGTTTTTCATCATCCCTCTACAAAGAGACTTTGTTTAGGCAAACAGCAACATGCAAAGTGAACACATAATGTTGCTGAGCTGGACGTCTGTCATTAGTTTGCACGACTCCAGACATCAGCATCTGTTTGTTTCTCTGTTATGCAGTGGTTTCGTTTTTTGTGGGAATACAAACAAAAGAAAACGAAACTCTTTCTGGGCAGTTCTACTCTGTGCAACTGTAATCAGGTCGATCTAAAGAAGGAGCTTCAGTTCTGCAAACACCTGTGCCCCACCTGGTTGGTGGGGCCTAATTCAATTCATGGCTTCAAGTGAATAAAACCACGAGCTGCTTAAGATAAATTAGCAGAGCAGGTGCATCTTGTCTGCTTTACAACACTGATAGGGGCTGGATGGGTGCTCTCCTCAAGCACCCATCCACACACTTCCCTGTCTGTGAACATCTCACTTTATAGCTCCATTCAAAAAAAAAGAAGAAAATCTAGTGCACAAACTGGCCTCTTTGCCTTGTGTGCTGTCACTTTGTAATGGGACCACCCAAATAATCCTCCCATCCAGAAGGCCCTGCTCTGTTTGCTTTTGTTTTTGTCTGCTCGATGGCCGGAGATTAGGCTGTGTACACACCATTGAGAGGACCGGTCTTTATCTCTGGGTGTGAAGGTGGATGAGAAAACAGTAGCTGCTCTGGACTCTGCTTCTGTCAGTCTGAAAGTCCGACTGCACCGCCTGCAATTACTCATGCAAGCTCACAGTTGTGTGATTCACAAATTCAGTGTCTCTGGTTTCCTTTAGTTCGTCGTGTTTTTTATCAGACACCAACTAGGAGCCAGAGCTACACTTATAAAATTGTGTTTTATAGTTCATAAACTGTTCTGCACATTTAGTCACATTGAACGTTTTTAGGGCATCTACAAGGGCAAAGACATTTTGAAGAATGATCTTTCGGATCCTTGAACGTGTAAAAGCTCTGACTCAGCACTTCCATTAATGTCCTGCAGTGTGCAAGAAAGTCCGTCGCATCCATCTTCCTCCTATTTATTATTGAACAGGAACCAAAGAGAAACTTCTTCACAATCCATGACAAATGGCTGCAGCGCCATTGTTCCTTTCACTAGTAGAATAATCAGTTAACGAGTCCAGTGTCACATGGAGAAATACCTGCTCATATCCTTTTTTTTCATCCTCACAAAGCATGTAAAGTAACAAGTTAGTTTTAGTCAAAGTTTAGTTTAGTTGTGCACTTCTTAGTAACTGGAATTCTGCCAAGTTTCATGATGACTGTGGTCGCTCATTGAGTCCCCTGGAGAATCCAATGACGAAAATCAAGTTGACAGTGAAGCTTTGATGTTTGCAAAGCATATCACAGCTTGTAAAAAAATGACAGGCATGCGCAGTATGTGTAATTAGACAGTGGGCTGAACTCTTATCTGGGTTTATCTGCTGATGGAGTAGAAGCACAGAGGGGTCTATCTTCCCCAGTGGACTACGCCCCCTGGTACTGACAGGCTTACGCATAGACATATGTAGACAGCTAGGCAGTCATACAGGTTTGTCTCATTTCTAGTACATTGGTGCCCCAGTTCTATGTTCATGTAGTGTTGACATTTCATGATGATAAAATAAATATTGGTCAACTAATGCAGGAATGCATGAATTAATGTGGGGTGTATATAAATTCCTGCTGCTCACCATTAACTGCGATAGACACAATAAGAGACGAATATTTCAATGGCCGCTCACATAAAGTCTCTGAGTTTGTGTGGTTAGTTCTAATCCGTTAAGGAATGTTAATGCATGGGTTGATATGGAACTAAATTCCAGTTTCATGATACTTCATATCAGATTCAGACGATCTGAGAGCAGAAATCTCAGTAAAACGTGACACTTTAAAGCTATTTTGATTGCTTTAAAAAGCTGCATTTTACATAGTAAGCCTCAAACATAGATACATGGAGTTGCATAAAAATAAAAACTCTCGGAGAAAGTGGAGTGTTTTGTCTGTCCCCATGTGTAAAAGCTCTGAAAGTGGTTTTTTTATTACTTAAATTCAAAAGTATACATCTTTGGTGGCTCATATTTCTTTTGTTCATTCCTCAACTGTGTGGTGTCTGTTCAACTGTTGCTCTGTGGCCTCCTAGGCTTTTATATGCTCAAGGAAGTTCTGGAAGAACGAACGGCCAAAACTGTGTGGACTCAGCGTCTGTTTTTATATGTATGATGACATCAAATGGTCTTATTTTAAGATCCAAACCCTTTTTCGGTCAATGGAAGGCGTGTCCAGGAGCCAGAGGCTTTCGGTTGGATTTCCAGGTTTATGTTACCCTCAACGTGAGTCACAACAGCACAAACCACAGTATATATATATATATATATATTCCAAAACCCAAGTCTTAATCAAGGTCAACCACTGTGTCATTTAGGGTATTTTTTGAGCATTCATGCCGGGCCTAAAATAACAAGCCTGTCGTCAGACAGCAGAAAGAATCCATGGAAATGTTATAGCAGCCCACACGCTGGTGGAGTGCTGTTCCCCTGAAACAGGAGGAAGTCTGTGTGTTTAAGTGGCTGAGACAGGCTCAAGTTATCTGAGTTTCTCAGACAAAGTCATGCCTATGCCAACATGCTGACCCCCCTAGAGATTCTGGCTACATTGCCTTTTAAACAACCCCTCCAAAATATTCTGCAAAGCTATACTGTAAAGATTTTTCTTCCATAAGCTGTTGTTTCCTAAAACCTGCCAAAAAAGTTGAATAAAATCTGACTGTTCTAGTCAATGGTAGAACAGTCAGAAATATTAGTCCAATATCCACTCACATTTTTGCTCCATTTGGACCAAAAAGTGTGTGTCACAGACACAGGAAATGTCATGTCTGAATCAGGGTGAACTCACTGAAAGCCGTTAGCCCACTGCAACTGGAAAAAAATGCCTGATGAGATCAGAGTGCATGGACCACAAAACGGAAGGCTACAATCCATTTAATGCTGAAGGACACTACCCTGTATGAACAACCCCTCTCACATTACACTTTGCTCCCATCATTAAGTCTGTCATTTGTTCTCATAATAATAATAGTTTGCACGATTACGACAAGGTTAAGCTGTGAGGCAAATGGTTTTAACAGTGTGAAGGCAACTTGACTCGACTGAGTAGCGTTGGTTTCATACTTTTTAGCTCTGTCTCACAGTGCACCTGACGTTATATTTGAATGTTTCTCCACTTTCTCTTATTGCAAATACATTACAGATTTTTGGTTTTAATTCAGAGGCTTTGATGTTTTTATGCAACTATGTCATAAATTTGTTGGTTATAAGGATGTCTTTAAGCATGTTTGTACCCACAAGAACACAATAGGAGCCCTGAGTGACAAGTGATGAGACCTCCATTTTTAATAGCTGTGAGCCCTGGTGTAACAGCCGGTCTAGGCAATACAATGTGATGCTCTCAAAACATCTGATTGGATATTGGAAACTGTTTTTCTGCTGGGCAAAAAAAAGTGTGGGTGGCTCAGGCACAATGTGCTGACATGTGCTGGAAAAGGATGTGTTGTATTGCCAAGGTGTAGTTGTAGTGAAGCCAGCCTCAGGTGTCCTCAACTCACCGGAGAAGTGCAGAAAGGGAGAAGATGGAGAAATGGCAGCAAGATGTAAAAAAGAGATAGACATACTGCAACAGATAGCTCCTATAACTAACTGGTCCAGAAATTGCCTTTGTGTGGTAAAGTTGGACCAGCTGTGAAGTCCTCTTGGCTGATAGGCTCAGCCTATAGGTAGGGCATTACACGGGTTCCTCTGAACAATGGCAAAATGGATTGTTCTCTCCAGCTGTCATCGAAAGGCCATACCTGACTTATCAGGTGACAAAGAACCATTGTGCATGCCACTTTAGCCTCACAGACTTATATATATCGTTAAAGTAGTGGGATTTTAAGAAATGGTTGTGCACTCAAGTTAATAAGAACGAGATGATTGAGTTTAAAAATGTGTAATCTCCCCAAAGGACCACAATCAAGACAAAGCTCATCATACTGGGTGGGGCTGTTTGTGGAAGCCAATGAGCTGAGAGCACAAGCCACATCAATTTGACAGGTCCCAAGAAATGTTTGTGCTCTCAATCAGCTGAACATACTCTCCGTGCCCGTGGTAAAGTACATTATGTTCAACAATGACTGTGATATTGACAGAACACCGGAGTCAGTCCACTGGTTTAGTTTTCGTTTTCCAGAGAATAGAAAATTAATCCCATATGGCAACATTCAAATGTGCCAGAGGACACAAAAGGTCTGTCTGACAAAGACCAAGATCCATTTTCTTCATTCACTGACCTGGAAACTCGATTCTCCTTTATCCTTTGTAACCAGCCCAACCCCCGTCATTCATAAAGCAAATATTGACTACTTATAAAAGGAATTGGTACACAACATGCCTCGCAGGAACTACATCGAAACTGGCTATATACACAGTGATAAGATGTAAAATGACAACATTGTGAAGTGTTAGGAGAGGGATTAAACACTTCATTGTACGTTTTCAGATTTCTGTGCGCTCAGTAAGTGTCAGTATATGGTGACTTGACAACTTTTGTCAGGAGTGCTCATGTGCTTTATGACTTGGCATGGAATACTTGTTAAACCAGGAACTTAAGTTAATTGGCACCTCGCCATTGTCATACTAGTCAGAGCTGTTGCATGTAACACCGCTGTCCTTGTGCCTCTACAATAGTTTTAGTCTGCCAGTGAACGTATCCCTGCTGACAATGAGCCTGCTTTTTCCTCACTGGCACCCACACTTATGCATGCGTGTCTGTACACAAACTCCCTGGGCCAGAAACAAAAAAAACAACTTGCTCTGTAAACTGCACCAGGGTTGTGTTGTTATGCAACTCATGATCCTTTTCAGCACCAAATGTGCGCTGAAAAGCCCATTCCTCATCTCCTGACAAAGAGGCTGGGGTGTCACTGAGCACCACAGAGAGATACTGTCAAGTTCATTTTTCGTGTTGCTTAACTGAAGCCATCCAGTCGTAACACAAGTTGGGACAGTTATTTTTCAACCGAATAAGATACTTGCACAATTGGGTGGCAGAAAGCAAACCAGAGGAATGTGAGCTTAGCATGAGATTTTGTTTTTGTGCTTGCACAAACTAGTGGGTGGAAAAAGTTCCATATCCCAGGAGGGAAAACTCCCTCTTAAACCAGGGAACATACATTTGGTTGTGTTTTATATTGAGAATGTGAACCTGTAAAGTAATTGTAAAAAACTGCTTCTAATAAAGCAAAATATATACGAGGCATCAGAAAAGCTCATATATACACTTCACAACTACACAGTTAAAGACTAAATACATGTGGTTACCCTCCATCACAATAGACAGAGGAGAATACTTTTCTTTTTCTCTGGCTGAATGTGGCCAGCAATCATTGACATTGTGATGTGTTTTGTCTACTTTGGGAGCATTATTTGTCAAGCACTGTGTAGCATTGTGTGTTCAGCGGACAAACAGGTTTTTAGTCTGACATTTTAAAACCCAGCAGCTGTTTCGACGCTTCACTGAAGGATGGCAATGGCGGAAAGTTCATAAATTCCTTTGGTGGTGGTGGTATTGGGGAGGGGGACACAGCTGTTACTGTAAATCTATGTTTTTCTTAATAATTTCCCTGTTTTTTTTATTTCAGCATGAAGCAAACACGCTCCACAGGAAATGCTGAAAGGCCATGTAATTCACATAATGCAGACTCGGAACGTTCTGACCATCAAAACCACCAGACCCGCCCTTTGTTGGTGACGAGAAAAAAAGAGATCACGCAGGGCAGGAGATCATTTCCGAACTGCACTAACCCGTTAAACTCTCGAACATCAAAGCGTCCGTTATGAAAAACAGGCCCCTCATCCTTTCAACACACCTTTGTACGGACACCGATAGTTCTGTCACAATACAGGGGAGGGTTGTCTTGGATATTCTTTTGTAGTGTTGTAGTCACTGAGCTCCTCACCGCAGCCCACGTCAGCCATCTCCCACATCACTTACGCTTAAACAAGTGGTTCATCTGTGATGTTCTGGGTGGTTCAAGCCAGCGCTGTGGAGCTGCTGACTCCAGCAGCCAAAGGGATGTACATTCAGAGGCTTACTCATCGCTGGTTTCCGCCGGCTCTGGGCAGAAGTTGCTGCCAGCCAAGGCAGATGTTATCATCTGGAGATTCTGGTTACAGTGGATCACAACGGAAATAAATCATAGACAGTTTCTACCGTTGTTTCTCAACAACATTATACCATGGAATTTTGTTCATGTGCCATTGTGATCAATCCTCAGTCACGATGTTTCACCACAAACGTTTTGTTTCTCACATCTGTAATCTCATTAATTAAGTTTGGCGTCTACTTTTCTTCCACAACAACTATTCCCAAGGTAAAGAAACGACTGAGGCTTGTATTTCCATTTGAACACTCCTTTCTTTAAACAGCTTGGGCAAATGTCACCTCAATTGGTGAAGTTAATGACAATCCACTCACATCTGCAATTCAATGCCCTTGTGTGTGCCTTCACTTTAGGGTTTGCATGTTGAATGAAATGTTTACATTTCCATAGACATGGCCACTTGCACCCCTGTTCTCACACACATGATGAAACAATTGCGTGATAATGGACGAATAGAGGACCCACTGTAGACAATTTGAATCTTTTGTTCTGTTTCTCCTACCACCACAGTCCCTTGATTAAAGTCCACATGAAGCTTCAGTAGCGACTCCTATCGTTCAGCAGATGCTGTTCGAGAACACGCCAGACTTTATACGTGTAAGTCATCTCAGACGAGCGTCATGGCAAGTCTGCGGCTTACGTTTGCAGTCACGGTTTTCTGGCGGAGAGTTCAGACCGTAAGGAGAATATGTGTAATATGTCCCAACCACTCAACACATGCTCTGTAGCCTCCCAAAAACTCCTACTTTGACCCAGTACATAAACCATGGTCTAGCAAGAAGCTGTGAGACACAAAACCCTCTCATTTCATGACATCACCACTCAGACATGAGAGGGCAGGGCCAGATGGGATAAACACATGCGCTGGACAAGAACCATGTCCAAGCTTTACCCCCACAAGGGTAAGAACATACCACTCGTCACCCAAAGTCGTGTTTTGTAATGTGACACCTCCTGTCAGATACATCAGACACTTGGATATAGATTTGAAGAGAAGGCAAAGTAGTTGGAAATACATTACAGGAATGAAAACATTCACAAATCCCCCAAAAGTACTTTTCATCCTTAATTTCAAGTGAAGAAAACTTTGATTTTTAATGCAAATTGTCCCACTGTGAACTTGAACAAGCCTTTTTAAGTGATAGTGGAGCTCAGCCTTCACCTTCTCCTTTCATGACTCCAAATCATCCGTCCCTCCGCAGTCTCTTACTGCCCCTTTGATAGATTAGCTCATTTTCCTGTCACACAGTAGAGAGGTGCTATACATGCTGAATCAATGGTGATCTTAGCAGTTTTACTCTGCTAATAATTTCTCTCTGTCCACCCCCCCGCCACCTCTGAGTGCTTGGCAATATGGCTGCCAAGCCTTTTACGCATTTTACGGCTCTTTGGCACAGTCATGCTGACATCACTGGAGTAATCTGTTCATGACAAACAGCCCAAGGGGTTTAGCAGTCAGAATGAAGGACAATTACTTTCATAGTTGAGATTTGGTTGATGAAAAATCTTCCAGCAAGCATGAATGTGATGAGTGTTCTGAAAAGAGATGAAACACAGGCAGGTGGTTGTTTTGGCCGAGAGACAAGTATGGGTGTCACTGGAAGTGAAAGAGGGAAACAAGTTCGGAGCTGCAGAGTTACAAAACCTCCAGACCAGATGTGGGCAGCTGGAGAGTTGAGTTACACATGGAGTCTGTTAAAAAGGGAGAGTGTCCACATGGACACAGAGAGATAAGTGTGTGGGAGTCAAAATGCGCACGCAGTTTGCCTGAGCCGGTGTGAAAATATTTCCCCAAACTATATGAGATAGCAATGTTATAGGAATGCATATAAATACTTCTAAGTGGCTAGTAATGACTTGCATTTTTCCTGGCCTGCGTGTGGCTACTGCCAGTAGAAAACAGAAAAATAAGTGTTTTGAGGCTACTTAATCATTCACACATCATCATTTTCCCCTAAATTCATGTAAAAATATTCATTAAAAAAGTTTTATGGGTGCTTTTGCTGCAATCACACACTACAGTTTACCAACGAGAGTTGTGTTGTAAGCAGCAGAGGCCTGGGGACAGCGGGGCAAAGAGGCCTTCCTCAAAAACCACATTTCCTGCGCCTTGAAGTGTTTCTTTTTTCTCCTTCTGAAGGACTGCCTTTGCTCTCCAGCCTCCAGCATGTTGGCTCGGGGGCATCAAAGATTGCTTCCTTTAAACTTGTGTGAAACTCTTTTGTAAGTTGTGTACATGTAACAGAGTCACCACCCCGCTCTGAAGACTGAACAGAGCTGAAAGCTCATTCAGTACGATTTTGGGATCAACCAGTGGAACAGAGGAGAGATTCCAGGGAATCCTGTTCCATGAAACAAGCTGCGGATCAGATTTTCTAAAACTAGCTGATGAAATCTTGAAACATACAGAAAATTTTAAAAGGCAAAATACAGGAATGTTCATGTTAAAATCAAACTAAGAAGATGATTGAAACATTTCAGCACAGAAACATTTCTTATGAAAACACTAACAAATAATCATTAGTGTTTTCTTAAGAAATGTTTCTGTGTTACTTACCCTCTGTGTCTTGGGACGCATCAATATTTTTCCTAAGAAAAAAACTGAGAAAATACTAATCCCATAGGCTTCCCCTGAAGATGAGGCTTGTTTGCTTTTTTTTTTACAGAGCTGGAACTACATCTCTTCATAAAAATGGACTGAAAACAGAGGAAAACTGATATGTGAGGTGCAATGAGAAGACTAATCATCTCCAAATTGAAACACGAAGCAATCATAACTGCCAAAGACTGTTTATATGGTTTTCCATCACGCAACTGGTATTAAAAGGTGCCTTCATTCACATTTATCCTTTATGATTTCTGCAAATTACATTTGTACCTAATTTGGACTTGGATTCAAGCAGCCAAATTCAAGCAGAATGATTGGAGAGTGATATTGTTTTTTCAAATACCGTCTTCTTGCATTTGCAAACACCTGAACACAAACCGCGACCACCTGTTCTGCTGAGACACACAGAAGCTGTTGTTTCAAGATGCAAAGCTCGGGACAGATAATCATCTGTGGATCCCGCCATCACTACTCCCAGCCCCCGATACCCTCCCCACCACCATCTGCTAGGGGGTAGGGCTGTCTGTTTCTATGGCAACTCTGTACCCCTCCTCCCTTTAAGCACTCCGCTTTCTTTTGTGTGCCCCACGTGCAGGCTGTTCCAACTGTACCCAGTCCGTGCTGCCGAGGGGTGCTGGTGCTGACCTCTGGACAGACTGGATGGGATTTCATAATGAAGAAGCTGCACCCATAAATAATGTACGGCGCTTTCTTGTCCGCCTCTACACAATGAAACAAAGACGGAAGGGCACCTGAAAATATACTGTGCGGGGGTCCTCACTGTGGGCTACGTCACCTACCCTCCCCCGTGCAAAACAAGGTGACCTTGCAAATTAAGCGCCCCCACCCCCTTCCACCCCATGTGCCTAGTCACCCTATCCCCCTCTAAAGTCTGTCCAAAAAGCGGGAAGGGGTAGGAAGGAAGAGCAGCAGTAAACTAGCACAAGTAGTGGTGTAATCCGGAGAGAGAAATACAGGGAATGCAAGAGAATTTATAAAGAGGAACATCAGCCTATCTTTATTAATGAGCCACATCTTTCTACTCCTGGCAGCACTCATTTAATTTATTATGACATTATTTATATGTCATTTGGCTTTGAAATAAAGCTCCTTAAACATTAACATTTTTAACTTTTAAACATTCTGTGTTAAGTACAGTGAACATGTATTAACTCAAGACTGATGACTGGAAAACATATGCTCTTGCATGCCAGGATTTGCAAAGTTAGGTTTTTTTTTCATATGCAATTTGTGGTCATGGTAATTACACTGACTTTCTTTGGCATGCATGGCAGAAACACCTCTGAATATTTGACACATATGGGGAGCGTAGGCGAGATATTCAGCACCTCAGTATTAGAAAAAACAAAAAAATAATGGGTCTGCAACTCTGTTGTGATTTAGTCCTTTGTGAGATCATGCAGCCCGACGCTCAACTTGACAACGCCAGCAAGTCTAATCCTCCTAAATCTGCTATGTGCTGGGGTTAAATTAAACTGAGGGGTTCTGATCTGAGGCAGAACCTTATTAGGAACTATTTGGGATGCACGGAGTCCTAAACAACACACAGATGGAAAGCATTAGTGTTCGCTGGCAGGAAACTCAACTTCCCTGCTTAACAGTGAATTTAACTGAAACAATGCGTGCTTGGTTCACCGCTGAAATTAATTTGTCTGTGTTCAGTGAGTGACTACCACAGTCTTACAGGTGCAGGTACATTTGCTACCTGAACTTAAACTCTGACAAATGTTACGCTGACGTAGGTAAGGGCGACTGCAGAGAGGGCATACTAAACAATAAACACAACCATGAGGAATTTCACAAGTGACAGCTAAGCAGTAAGAGAAAGGAATTCCTTACGGGCCAGTAGTTAAGACATGGTTGGTCATTTTTCTTAACTCATCTTGGACGGTTGCCAGGTTAACCTTGCACTAATGCCAACACAATAATAAAATGAGTTTCACCCTTGTGCATTTTCCTGGGTGGGTTGGCTGGGAGACTGCCTCAAGAATGCATGTTAAAAGATTAAAACCAGCCGCAGGCTGTTCTGCCAAATTAAAGACCCTAATATTATGGCATCTAATCTTCCTTTTACAAACATGGTGTTATAGTTAAACGAAATCCTGTACTTCACCTGTATTTAAAACATGGCGATGGACTACCACTTAGAGCGGTCAGCTGAGGAAACCAAGACAATGAGAAGGGCAGAAGTTCTCACCGTTTCAGCATCTCCTGCGAACAAAGGGGCTGAAGGTTACGGCTTTCCTGGTAAAACTTGCACAAGTGCTCATGCTCAAAACCAGTTCTAAGCAGATTCTTTCACCAGACGCAGGCATGAGCAAGTGCGCGAGTGCGTGCGTGTGACTTTGACAGGAAAGCAAACATCAGAAAAGGATGATTCACAGCAGGTCAGGCTCCGAGACAAACAAGAAGGCTGGTCATGAGCAAAGCCCTTTAACCTCCGTGAAGGTGGCGCAACATCACGTTGAGCTGTCACCACGAAAGAAAACACATGTGGTAGTAAAAAGTCCGAAGACGTGTTTGTTTTGGAAAATACTTCAGAAAAGTAATAGAAGTCACAGTAACATCCAGTAACAGTATCATCCAGTGATAGACCACAACCGCATCAGCCTAGTCACATCATATTTGCGCTTTACTAGAACTGTGATGGCCACACTGAAAGACCAAAACAATAATGTTTTAGTCTCCTCTAGTGTGTAATCACAGGGTGCTTGAGCAATGTACGTTTTGGACATATTTTACGTCACGCAAAAAAAAAAAAAAAGACTGAAGGAAGTGAAAACAGTCTTGGGTTCATAAGGCTACTGTGGTACACTAAAAATGAGAACAAAGCTAAAAAAAAAGGCAAGCTGGCTCTTTGGTGTTCGTAATATCAATCCCTACAAGTTTAGTCTGAACATCAATATCACAAACAAATGCACTCACACACATATTCTCTGGATGTGTGTGCTCATGGTCTGAAGCAAACACAAGGCTGCAGCCATCCAGGCTCCACATTATCTTCCTCTGTCATTTGGATTGCGGTTTACCACGGGACCCCACGTTGCACCCTATGAATAAAAGCATGCTTGCGGTTCACAATAGAGCTCTGCTGCTCCCTAAGAAGGGGGAAGGGCATCGCATTCCTCCACTGACCTCCTGTTTGCAGCAGATATTAAACAATAACTGCCTCTTGTAATGATGTGCCTCCTCCAGCTGTGGCTGGTTATTAGAAAGTGAGAAAATGAGACAAACAGTCCCAGAAGTTTTGCATCTGTGCGTGGAAGTGCCTTGCCTTGTCTGCACTGTTTCATACCGAGGTGTGGATAAGCAATGAATGCTGGCATTTCAGGAGAGCCGGGCAGAACAGTGTGATCATTCAAGTTGAGTGACTACCTCGGGAGACTGATGCTGACTGGATGCCTGCAATATTTAACCTGGGCAGCAGCACATATCTCATTAAAGTCGCCTCCTGTAGGGAAAGTGCAGCGCAAGCCCACTGGAAATTTAACTGCTTACAGGACGTCTCACCTATGATTAAGTGTAAGATTCATTCCATGCTGCTGGTGGTAGATGTTTTTTTTCCCCCCTTCATAGTACTGAGTTCAGACAAGTGGCTGTTCACTTTGTGATTCATGACACGGCTGCTTCAGACCCCTTCAAACGCCCTTATGTGGCACATAAATCCTGGCTTAAGACAGAGCACTCCTTACTTTGTCTTTTGGTGATGAATATTATCAAAAGTGTGCACATAACTTCAAAGGGGTGCTGCAGTTGAAGGAGTGTCAGAAAGGCACGTGCGACCCTTGACAAAGAGACTTGGAGACATGGAGGAAGGGGGCCCCACGTTAGCAACAACTTCCGAATATCTGCGCCGCACTGGAAGACGAAGACCCACTATCAGCGGGCTGGCCGTGTGCATGTTTGTTCCACATCCTCAGCTGAAACAGGGGTCACGCTTCCTAACAGACCACACAACCAATGCCGACACAACCGAAGAATGAGCGGCTCGCTCCTGCATTTTCCTGGGGTGGGTTGGCAAGGAGTCTGCTTCAAGAATGCAAGTTAAAAGATTAAAACCAGAGTTTCCAGCAGGCATGCCAAATTAAAGACCCTAATGAGACAGTATCTTAGCTTTAGATAGATAGATAGATAGATAGATAGATAGATAGATAGATAGATAGATAGATAGATAGATAGATAGATAGATAGATAGATAGATAGATGTGCAGAAAGATGTGCATTTGGCCTTAACATGCATGTTTGTAGACGATGGCAGGAAACCAGGGAACTGGAGAAAACGTACAAAGACGGGCCCCTGGTTCAAAACCAGTTTTCGATCCAGGGAGCCTCTCGCTATGGAACAACAGTGTTGTCAACACATCTGCCTGGTTGCCCATAGGCAGGTGCCCTCAAGGATTTGCACTAGTATAGTAACTAGTATAACGATAAGTTTGATGTAAGGTAATTAGTAGGACTGATTAGTTAGAAAAGCTAGTAAGAGGAATCGCCACCCTGCAAACATGGCCTTAATTGGGTAATCAGTTCTCTGTGTGTTTTCGACCCAGACCTCCTACCGGGAACTGAACCCATAGATGACACATCTGCAGGTTCTAACATGAAGCACAACGAACTGTAGAAGCAAATATACGTTGGAAGCAGTATGAATGTAAGCGTTGAGTGACTTTTGTGTATGCCTTTTTTATTTTAGATGGGAGTCTTTTATTTATTTATTTAGTCTTCTTCTTGTTGTTGTTTTTGGAGACCACCTGAATTCACCGAGTTATTCCCAGTGTCTGAGTCCGGGATCAACTGTGAGACGGAGTATTGCGTCAGGAATGCTGGCAGTAGACGGTTTTCCTCGGCTCAGTCCTGTGTAGACAGGGGGTGGGGTGCCCGGTGGATCTGGGAGGGGAAATAGGGGTGGTAGGAGGAGGAGGAGGAGGAGGAGGAGGAGGAGGGGGGATTTAGGAATATTCTTTGTCCTCACCCCAGCAGCAGACAGTACGCCACACAACTGGAGAAGGAGACTTTCGCTGGGGAGAAAGGGAGAAAAAAAAAGCTGGCTTGATATTAGAGCGGGAGGGCTTTCTTCTCCGAAAGAGGAAACGAAGGAAAAGCTCCTGTAGAGCCGAGGAGGAACTCTGAGGAGCAGAACCCGAAATCTGGATTGAAGGTAAATCTATCCATAACACGCAAACAAATGGTGGTCGCAGCGCAGCATCACCACCGACACCTACCTTTTTAAATTCCTACCTTGTTCTCATTCACCTATCCCCAAGTTACGACAGTGATTTTTGTGCCGATTTCAGTGTTTTGCGAAACCTGAGTTGACAAAAAAGACGTTCGATGATGTCCACTGGTTTATTGTTCGAAGCTAACTTTACGCGCACAGGCAGACGGCGGTAGCTCGTCTAAAGAAACCTGATCAGGTTTTTCCAATCACCGCAAAATAAACATAGTATATGGTCAACCAAGCTGACGTTGATATAATTTATCCAGCATACCTGCGGGAATATCTCGGCATTCGGAGTATTTTGTTTTTTTTTTCCCCCTGTGCTGTTTGTTTGTGCCGATGGATTTAGTGATGGAGGAACCTTATTGCTTAGTTGCCTCTTATGTGGTGACTAAATCACACTCGTTTTCTGAGCGATCTACTGTAAATAAGTGAAATAACGCCGTAGTTTAGTTGAGATTTCCTAGCGACGTGGCAGTTTTTTTCTGTTAACCGTTGGTTTGATGAACACGCGCAGCCGCTGTGACGTTGTCCCGTTGAGCACGAGGAGCCCTCTTTTCCTTCTCCGCGTGCGAACTGGATCAGTTTTCCGTTCCTCTTCACAGCATCTGGAGTAGAGCAGCCTTGCCCCCCACCCTTTCTCTCTTCATTTAGTTTCAGCAACAGATTCAGCCACATCTAGTTATTCTCAGCAGATAAGATCGTATAAGTCTTTTTGATTTATATTGCTGCTTTGCCTCGCTCACCCCCTCCTTCTTAGCTGGGCCTCTCTCTGCAGCATTAGGGGTTTTGGGGTAGTAGCATGAGCAGCCTCCCAGATGTGAGAGGAGAGCTACAAAAGCCTCTCTGTTCTGCAGTGTTGAAACTTTCTTCGCTCTTCTCTTGGAAACAGGCTGTTCTGTCCAAGTGCCACAGGCCTCAGACAGAAAATTGAGACTGAATGTGCATTATTGTAATTCGATAGTATTGAGAGCCATGTATCAGATTGGAACAGCATTAGCATTCGCAAGGGTAAACAAAATAACCAGGCAGAAATCCCTGTAATATGTCGGCCTCTAGTCTGTTATCCAGGGCCGACGCAATGGATTGGTGAATTACTCTGTTGCTTCTCAGTGGCTCCAACTTTAAGGGATCCCAGAGGGTCACTGAAGTCTGTCGCCCTCTGTATGTTCTCTCCATGTTTGAGTGTTTTCTCTCTAGGTACCCCAGTTTCCTCCCACAACCCATGCTTGTTAAGCATGGGTTGTCAATTGGGGCCTCTAATTTGACCCTAGGGCAGGGTGAATAGTGTGTTTGTGTGTGCGCCATCATGATGGCATGATGGCCTTCAACATGTCCTGGGTGTATTTTCTGCATTTGCGCTGTGTGTGCTGGGATGGCTCAAATAGACTGATGGCACCACAAAGTTGTTAAGCGGGTAAGATAATGGATAGATCTTTAATCAAAACAAATTGTGTTTTAGCTTCCAATATACTGGAACTATCCATCCCAACACATTGTTTGCTTGCCTCTGTCGCCAACAAACGCTGTAGATGAGGATGATTTTTAATTCACTGATTAATTAGTCTGATTTATGAACATTAAGCTTCTGAAGATTTCCCAACGAAGTCTTTCAAATTGCTCCCAGTGTTGATCTAGCAGCACTGCATTTCTTCAAAAGAAATTTGGTCCATCATTTCGTGACATAAACATACGGTGTTGTCAGTGCATGGGCAAGGCAGTTGTGTGAGCACATAGGTGTGACAGACTTTGTTTGCGCCACTGCCAACAAGAATAAAAGAAATCAAAACACGCGCACAGCAGGTCCAACCACACGCCAGGTATTAAGTCGCCTGGCACGTTACAGCCATGGTTTTTGAAAAAAATAAATAATTATTAATAATAACAGTTTAGAGTAACCAGTCTGGCCTGTTATCTGGTCATTAATTTTCGTGCCTACTGAAACCAAACTGCCAGACCTGGAAGTAGCTTGAGGCAAGTATAGTAACCTAGATCACGGTGATGTTGAAGGGATAGGACAAGTCTCTGTGCTCAATTTTCCTGTGTATGCAAGTTCAGTTTGAAACCACACTTATCCGTTGAGTAAAGCTGCCGTGCTGTGGAAAAGCCCTGCAACTGACACAGTGTTATCAGGTGTGCCTGCTAGATGCAAGCAGCACTGCAGAAAGCCACAACGGCAAGCATCGTCACTGTTGGCTGTAAATGGGCAAACATCACAAACATGCTCAGAAATAATAGTTTGCAGATCCCCGGAGCAGGTAGACCTCATACAATCTGTTGCCCTCCAGCCCCTTGTATGCTTAATGTGTACTCTTAGTCACCACAAGCTAAAAATCAATGATCTGCTCAGTCTGAAACAGCAGCTAGTGGCTCAATGAAAGCAAGTACTTGTTAAGGTCTTTGACTAACCTTTCTTCAGGACTGAGTTTCACATGTCCAGTGGAGCTCTTTGTATTTGTCTTTCTTTATTTATTCAAGGATAGATTCTAGCATCAAATTGGACTCTTATACAATAGCTACATTGACACCTTTGGAGCCTCCACCCAAGTACAAACGGTGAGGGACCCCTGCTTGTGCACTCTGGGGGTGTTGTGTTATCTAGGAAAGCTTCTGTGTTTGTCAGAAGGGTGTTTGACTGCACACAGCACAGTCACTTTCCCCTTTCTTGATTGAACTGTCTTAAATAAGTTAAACAAGTTTACTCTGCCCCTATCCTGTCAGTTAGGCATTTATGGTTGTGCATTTTGTATTCCATAACCTTTTAAACTCTGTGAAACTTCTTTTGTTTGAAATATGAAGTGTATAGTTTTTACCTCATCATTACACAAGGCCCTGGCATCTAGGTCATAATTGCAGACTGTATGATGGCATGAAAGAAGTGTATTATTGGACAGATGGAAGACTTGTTTCAACCTGTGCTGCAAGAATTTGGGAATGGGTGGCCAAGAATTTCATAATTTACCAATGACAACCCATCCCGTCTCCTTTGTTGTGCTGTCCTATAGGGTCTTCTGCAGCGTTTTACTAGAAGTTCTCTTTAGCTACAGACCTTTAGACTGTATCACGCACCTGCATATAACTGTGGTCAGGGGGAGATGAAAGTAAACTGAAAGGGTTTGTGAGTAAATAAGTTGGCGGCACATAACAAGGACCATGTGTAGAGAAGAAAAAGGCAGAAAAGGAGAAAAGGCTATGGAATCAGTATTGAAGTTAACCATTCAATTAAATCTGTAGCAGTTCACTGCATTTGGTCGACGGCCGGTACTTGTGGTAGATAATTACTCTATGTAAGTTTATGAGGTGTGTCACAGATGGTGTGAAACCACAGGAGCTCTTCATTTGGTTGCTCAGTTCTACTTTTTGGCCTTTTTAGTCAGGTTTCTAAACCACAGTTGCCATCAAGTGAAAGTGACTTGTAAAATGTTCAAATGAGAGAAACACTGTCATATAAAGCTATGGGCTATTGTGGCATACTTTGAGTTGTAAAAAACACCTTGAACTGTGCCCATCTTTCTTACTGAACAGAAAAATGAAAACGGGGACGGATGATGACACATACTGTAGCTTTTTATTTTAGTAACCCGGTTTTAATTTTAGTAACCCGGTTCATAATTATGATGGAATGTAAGGATGGATGTTTGGCCACAGTTTACATATCAGCTTGAATGGACAAGCTTTACTGTTCCTCATCCTAGAAAAATGTCTCTCCTCAGATATCTGCCTGATGGTTTGGTGATTTCATCTCCTGAGACCATTCAAAGGAATGGTGGCCTGAGTTGCTTTGTCATTGAAGATTTTGGAAGTTCTGTTGAAGCAACTACGCCACCTTGTGGTTATTTATTGCAGTAACATGAGAATACGGGCAGTTGAAATGAGATGGACTCGATAAAAGTCAAATCTGTCTGTATAGACTTCCATTAGCCAAGGAAATGCTAAACAACACCTGAATACATGACTGATTTAGTTTTTCTTTCTTTCTGCGTAGGTTTGAGAGGTGTCCTCCTGCTCCTGAGTCAAAATGAGCTGGAGCTTCCTTACTCGGCTGTTGGATGAGATCTCCAACCACTCCACCTTCGTGGGAAAGATCTGGCTCACTCTCCTCATTGTCTTCCGCATTGTGCTGACCGCCGTGGGGGGCGAGTCCATCTACTACGATGAACAGAGTAAATTTGTATGCAACACAAACCAACCTGGTTGTGAGAATGTGTGCTATGACGCATTTGCGCCCCTATCACACATTCGGTTCTGGGTGTTTCAAGTGATTATGATCACCACCCCTACCATCATGTACCTTGGCTTCGCTATGCATAAAATCGCCCGCATGGAGGATGACGAGTACAGGCCACGGGGCCGGAAGAGGATGCCGATTGTAAGTCGCGGTGCTAACAGGGACTACGAGGAGGCAGAGGACAATGGCGAGGAGGACCCCATGATCCTGGAAGAGATTGAGCCAGAAAAGGAAAAGGAGGCCGTGGAGAAGCCCAGTAAAAAGCACGACGGACGGCGCCGCATCAAGCGCGACGGCCTGATGAAGGTGTATGTGTTCCAGCTGTTGTCGCGTGCCATCTTTGAGGCTTCCTTCCTGTTTGGACAGTACATCCTTTACGGGCTAGAGGTCATCCCGTCGTACGTATGCACGCGGTCTCCTTGCCCACACACAGTGGACTGCTTCGTCTCACGCCCTACGGAGAAAACCATCTTCCTGCTCATCATGTATGCCGTCAGCGCCCTGTGTCTGCTCTTCACCATCCTGGAGATCCTCCACCTTGGCATCAGTGGCATTCGGGACTGCTTTTGCGCCCCACGACCCCGGCCACCCACCCCGCGCCACCCAGCTCTGGCCAGCCAGAGGTCCTCTATCTGCCGCCAACCCTCTGCGCCTCCTGGCTACCACACGGCTCTGAAGAAGGACCCCTCAGGCAAAATGGGCTTCAGAGATAACCTGGGAGACTCGGGCCGTGAATCTTTTGGGGATGAGGCTTCATCGAGGGAGCTGGAGAGGCTGCGCAGACACCTAAAACTGGCCCAGCAACATCTGGATTTGGCTTACCAGAACGGAGAGAGCAGTCCGTCACGCAGCAGCAGCCCAGAGTCCAACGGCACTGCAGTCGAACAGAACAGGCTGAACTTTGCCCAGGAGAAACAGAGCAGCACATGTGACAAAGGTGATGTCTAATCCTCTCTCCAGTTTTTGCTTTTAAAGATGCAACAACATTTTTGCTGACCTGGCTCTTTTTCTCCATTCACAGGTCTCCGCGCATAAGTTATCACAAGCCCCAGCTCACGTCTGAGGTTTAAGTTCCCACCGGGATCAGTGAGCGGACATAAGGGAATCAGAGTGAGTGCGAGAGAGTGTGTGTGACATGAATTTGCTTGAGGTGAGTGAAGTCAGCCCAAGCCTTTCCAGTGTTACGGCCAGTCGTGGCAGAGCATTGAGTCAAACGAGGAGGAGAACGGTCGTCTCATCTCAGCAATAGTTGGGACACCAGCCTGTCTGTAGATCCAAAGTGCTTACAAACCACCGTCATGCAGCAAGAACGGTTAAAGGTAACATGTACTTCTCCCTCAGGGCAGCTATTCTTTTTTTATACATATTTTTATTACCTAGAGTTGTTAGTCATTTTTAAGAGTCTGTCCTCTATTGGAAGTTCAATGAGTGCATCTCAAGTATGCCTTTGATCTAAACTGGAACATTTATGTCATTTTGTTTAAGTGAGGCCAAGCCAGTTGTAGTGCAAAAAGAGTGTTTAAGTGTAAAAATCTTTGTGAAGAAGTGAGTCAATGAATGAGTGCTTGTAAATGCAAACAAAAGGTAAACAGACTAGGCACCACTCATTTAAAAAAAGGTACTGGATGTCATGCTGATGAAGACTTTCTGAGGTGTATTTTTCACACAAATGTTTCTTTCAACTGTTCTCACAATGTTGGCACTGCACCAGTCAACATTCCCAAGCCTGGAGCCTCTGGCTACTGGAACAAACTTGGGGTGCCTTTGTCCAAAGGAATAAACAAACCTGGGTAATTCTTGAAAAATATGTTACTCTTGATATTGTCTTGTAATTGTGTTTTTTGATACTGTTTTTTTTTTTTTGTATTAGTTTTGTGTGTTGTGGTAAAGAAAGGAGGCTGTGTCACTGTGGCTTATTTTTTGATTTTGAATGGATTGAATTCACTGCTGTCTTAGCTCCCCGAGTCCAAATTCACTCCATAGACCAGTGCATTGTGAACGTGGTTCGGCACAATCTGAACAGAATTTCAACATTCTTGTCTCTCCAATAACCTGCAGCTTTGGGTATTATATATACACTAATAGCCAAAGGTTTGGACACACTTTCCCATTCTTATTCGGTCAATGAGTCCGAACTTCTGACTGGGAGTGTATATGTACATCATATTCTATCAGTAAATGTTGCCCATTTTTGACCTACAGAATAATTGTCAGTCAAATAATGGAAATAGTGTGAACCTCCCATGCCAGAGTGCTGATTGTGGATTGGTACTATTACTGCTCCAGAGTTTCAATGGGGGTGGTACATTGTGTAATCATTTCAAAGTGACTTCAATGCCTTGAATACGCTCTGCAAAGATGCCACCTTTTGTATTCCGAGTCATACCCACAGTGCCATTAGAGCCAACTCAAATGTCATCTCAACTTATTTTTGAGCGACGCTTTTGTACTTTTATACTTTTTTGTATTGATAGTACTTTGTGGTTAGTTTTTAAAATAAAACTTTTACAACAAATATGCATTTCCAAATGTTTTCTGTGTGATTTGCTTGAAGTCATGTTTTAGTGGTGTTATTTTTCTTCAGGTTTATTAATTCCAACAAGATTTTGTCAGTCTCAAGAAGTGACTGAAATGGCACTAAACATGAGCAAAGGAATTAGTCTCATTATTATATGTATATAAGAAGCACTGATAATTTAGAAAATCACTCTATCTTATAGTTGAAGTACTGATGTTTATAAACCAGGCATGCTGCGTAGGCACACGTACAGTGGCCTCTAGTGGCGCCAAATGGCTTTACAGCATTAATGCAGATGAAGTCAACGTAGACAACACAGACAACGTGCATGGAACATGGGACATTCATTAGTAGCAAGGCTAAACACAGGGCAGCCTGTGCGAAGCGCCAGTCAATCCAAAACTTTTTCATGAATGTATCGAAACCCTCGTGGATGCCCAGGACAGGATGTAAAAAGAGGACATTTAGTCACCCTAGGTACAAATGAGCAGATCATACTTGGGAGACGGGGGATAGTTGCAACATGGGACGGTTGCAACAGGTCTTATTTCTCCAAGCAGAAGCCTGCTAGAGTGATGACACTCACGTTGCACATTCTCAGTTAGACCCTTTGCCCGCCGAGAAGAGAGAGGCCATATTGACTGGTCCTCCTTATATCAAGACACAGTTGTCTGGGGGGTATGAAAGCAGCTTTTTTTTCCCCCATGAGCTGTGTATTTTTACCATACTGTTTTGATCTTTTATCTGAAAAATTACTCAATTTGAGTCACTGGTTCAGTGACGCAGAAAGCATGTGTCACTGTGGCAAGAGAGCGTGCGATGCAACCATCCCCATGATGCCATGGGGATGGTTGCAACTGTCCCCAAGCTAAGTAGGCCAGTCATATCAAAACGGACCACATAACAATATTTTGTGAAGAAACTTAGATCAAAATAGGCACAATATATATATATAAGAAAATGAGAAACTCAAGATAAACAATAATCCAATTCACCAAAAATGAGCAATTGTTGATAATTATTATTGTTGAGGAAAAGTCAATAATTGAAGGGTTTCCCTCAGTATTTTGGAATGAGCTTCAGATGTAATGATGGATGGGGCAAATCAGTCAGGGCAGTGGCCAAGGACCGCACCACATCATTCAGCTTCCACAAGAAAAGAGAGAATCGTGCAGGCAGTACATCAAATATGAAATTTTGATCACTAAATACATGTTAAATAACATTTTTTTCTATTGCAAATTATTCCATTCTTCTTGTCCCACACTGAAATATTATAGTTTTCATAGCTTCTGTAACATCTGCACATTGACTCAAGGTAGGCCTATGTTTTACACAAAAAACCTGCTAAATATATTATACTTCAATATTGTAAGAATACTGTGCTTATTGATACAAAAAGCAGAAGCAGAAGAAGCAGAAGCAAAAAGCAAATTTGTGGTATTTAATGAGTTTTTAATATGTTGCAACAGTCCCCAATCCATGTTGCAACTTGTCCCCAGGTTTGGGGTCAGTTGCAACATCTGAATTCTTCCATTCAAGTAAATATTGCCATTAACATGTCATAGTTGGCCATCTTTGAATGGTATGGGTAATTAGCAGACATGTAAGTTTAATATGTGAAGATTTGGTTTGCCTTGTCAAAACAGTTTCTGAGAAAGTCCCCAGTTGAGCAAAAACAACTAGGATGCCATGTAAATGAAAAAGTTAATTTACTCTTAGTAAACGAAATTAGATTTTTACAGAATTTACAGTTAATACATTAATGACAAGAATTAGCAGCTCATGTATTTGTAGAAACATGGTCATGATTATTAAAACTTGGCATATTTGCAGTCAAACTAAAAAACCTTTCTTCTTTTCCTTGCCTTACAAAAGCAAAAGGTTGAAAGTATAACTCCACACACTGCGACAACCAGGAGAGCAAATGTGGTGTTCAGCCCGACTTCAGCATCTTTGGGAGAGAGCTCCATGCCCAGGAAGTATACAGCTACAGGAGGTCCTGCAGAAAAGACATTACATTCATTCAGAACAGGATAGGTGATGAGGGCTGCTGAGAGAAGAATCTGTTTGCGCAGAAAGTTCAAAGTCCTTTTGCTTAGCTTATCTAACTGTTCCACATGAGAGTTGAATTAATTTACCTAACTTAAATTTATCTCTTGATGTTTTGAAGGGAGCACTTTACGTTTGCTCAAATTTGTCAGAAAAGATACAGCACATGATCATATCTGTATCAGTTATCAATTTACCTTCAGGCTTGGTGGTCAGGGGCTTGTCAGTTCCCGAGGAGACACTGGGGACGGTGGGGTCAGTGGGGACAGTGGGGACGGTGGGGTCAGTGGGGTCAGTGGGGTCAGTGGGGACAGTGGGGACGGTGGGGTCAGTGGGGACAGTGGGGACGATGGGTTCAGGGAATCCATTGGAGGTGATTATTTTTGAGTAGTGGCCAACAGAATTCTTGGCCACTCGGGACAGATTGGGGTCTGAGTGGTTAACATAGAACAGGCCAAATCTCTCTGAGAAGCCAGTGGCCCACTCCAGGTTGTCCATCAGCGACCAAGCTGTGTAGCCACGGACATCGACATTGTCCAGCAAATAAGCTGGGAAGACAAAATCAGCGCCTCTGCATTAGTCTGTGAAACAAAACTGTTCTTTCTGTTTGTAATTGTATTAAATCTTAGAAAAGTCTCTTATTTTATAGAAATATAACACTTTGATACCTTTTAGCACCTGGTTGATGTATTTTTCATAGTAATAGCTCCTGTGAACGTCATTCAGATCAATTGGGCCCCGCTCTGATATGCCATTTTCGGTGATGATAATAGGTGGATTTCCATATTCCTCCTTAATGAAGTTTAATATCCTCCGGAATCCAAATGGTGAAACTTTCAGCCAACCTGAACCTGAGTCCAGCCAAGTGCGATCAGCGATCGTGCCGGCACCCCTGAGTAGAGTGAATCCGCAACAAGATTTTATTTCAGAAAAGTTAGTTTGCATGCAACACACAGTGAAGAACAAACATAATATGAGGTTGATCCCTTGCTTACCTATCTGCATCATAGTGCTGAAGGTTTCCATACTCCACCGGGAATGCCAAGACTGTGGTGTAGTGGTTGAAGCCAAAATAATCATAGGTACCTTTAATCCTCTTTATCTCCTCAGGGGTGAACTCTGGAAGCCTTGATAAATTGGATTTAATTAGGTACATTTGCCCTCTCCCATTATGTCTCACATTTTAATATTAGTTGTTACAGTACCGGGATTTTGTAAGATTAGCAGCCAAGCTTCGCTCTCGAATGATTGTCTTCATCGTGTCACTGTAGTCTCCGTTATAAATAGGATGGGCAAACCACCCAATGTAGAACTGTAAAAGTGATGTGATGGGGATCACATGGGGATGTGGATTAGAGAGGACCTATCTGTTGCTGTCATTTCTGTTATAAAATGATATTTGCACAATAGATGAATCTGTAGATTGTTTTTTGGTTTAAAAGGTACCTGCACCACACGTCTTGCTGCATCAATGTCCTCCTGCTTATAGGGGTTTCGGGGTTCAGCCCAGTCAGAGTTTATGGTGATGGAGATAATTCCATTCTGTTTTGCACGGTACTTGTCATTGTAGAGGTGCCACGCCTCGGCATGAGCCTTAATCAGATTGTGACCCACAATGTATGGCAGAGTGCCTGGGCGGAAACTGATGCCTAAACACACAAAATGAGATGAAATAGTTTGAGATATATATAGATTTAAGACTGGGTTAGGGTTTTGGGTTCGACTTATTGATCTAATCACTTAAGCAAAACAATACTGCTATGATTAAGTCACTGAACAGGGGAGCAAATGCTGATGAGAGTTAAAATGTAACGTAAGGCCGTACCTGGGGCAGCAGCTCCGTAGCCGTGGCCTACATTGGCAACATTGTATGGCTCATTAATGGTGATCCAAAATTTCACTCTGTCACCAAGACGGTCAAACATGAGGTCAGCATAATCCCTGAATTTCTCAATGAGAGTGTCATTCTCCCAGCCCTTAATGTCTTGCAGAGTTTGTGGGAGGTCCCAGTGGAAAAGAGTGACCTGATGGAAAAACAAAACCAGTCTGTAGAACTTACAAGGGTTTTCTTTTTTTCTTCCAACATGCTGTATGAAATATACTTACATGAGGTTGGATGTTTGCAGCAAGCAGTGCATCAACCAGTCTATTGTAGTAGTTAAGTCCAGCCTCATTAATGTGCTTTCTGGTGCCATCAGGAAGCACCCGTGACCATGATATGGAGAACCGATAATGGGTCACCTTGAGTTGCTTTAACATTGCAACATCCTCTTCGACCTTATGGTAGCTGTCACAGGCAATGTCCCCATTGTCATCATTAAATACTCTGAGAGGAGTGTGAGCAAACTTGTCCCAAATGCTGAGACCTTTGCCATCTGCTCTCCACCCACCTTCAATCTTAAGAAAATAGATGAAAAACAGATTTAAAAGGAGAGATTTAAAAGACAAAGACGTAATATAGACTACATAATAGATGTCATTCCTTGATTAGCCTCTACTGAAGTGGCTTCATAGAAATGTACCTGGTATGATGCTGTTGCAGTACTCCAAATAAAATCTTTACGGAAATGTCCATAAAGTGTCTTCTCATCATCTGGTTTAGGGAACCCATTGTCTTTTATGACTCGATAGTAGAAATGAGCAGAGTACTTGGGTGTCCTTGGCTGATTTGGGTTTGTGAAGTCTACATGGTGCAGCCCAAAACCTATTTTGTACCCATTGAGCCACTCGAAGGAATCCATGAGAGCTGTAGCTATGTATCCTTTCACCTTCACACCATCAAGGTCATGAGCTGTCATTGAAAAGCACATAAAATCATTTAAATTGAGAATCTTATCTGTCTATCTGAAAATCACCAATAAAGTTGTTAAAAATGTGAACGTGTGCACACATACCTTTCAAAGCCTCATCAATATAAGTCTTGTAATAAAATACTCTGGCACTATCATCCCAGGTTGTCTTACTCTCTGTAGCCACTCCATTCTCAGTAATGTAAACCTCTGGATCTCCATACTCTTCTTTGATCCAGTTGAGAAGTCTTCTCAGGCCCCAAGCAACAGCTTTTTGGTTATCAATTGCAGTAGTTGGTGAATCACTTTCTTCTGCTTCTAACAAGTCCAAGTCCTCTTCATATGATTGAGGTTTAAGCTTCAAGGTAGCATGGCGTGCAATCTTTGTAGTGTAATGATTTACACAGAACATGTCAGCAGTCCCCCTAATGAAGTTCTTTTCTTCTTCAGTGAATGAAGGTAGTCTTGTCTCCGGAAGACGTTGGAGCTCACTTTTGTTTCCAATTTGCCATTTCATTGCATCAGGATAGTCACCGTTCTTGAAAATAGGATGTGCAAACCAGCCCAGTTTGAACTGTAGAGCACGGTCAGCAGCCACCACTTCCCGTGGAACATTAACATCTTTAGGTTCAATCCAATCAGCATTGAAGGCAATGGATACAAGACCACCTTGGGATTTGCGATACTTATTGTCATATGTGTGGTAAGCTGTTGCATGCGCTTTTATAAGGTTGTGTGCAACTCTGTATGGTGCAACACCCGGATCCTTCACATTTGGTGGAATTCGACCGAGTCCATATCCTGACCATGCAATTGT
Source organism: Karalla daura (assembly GCA_029224185.1). Classification (NCBI taxonomy): domain Eukaryota; kingdom Metazoa; phylum Chordata; class Actinopteri; order Chaetodontiformes; family Leiognathidae; genus Karalla; species Karalla daura. The sequence goes on from CM055202.1 coordinate 5,418,098, forward strand.
GTGAGGCTCATTGAAGGTCATCCAAAACTTCACTCTGTCCCCAAAAGTTGCAAAGCAGAAGTCGCAATAGTCATTGAAAAGGTCAATCATGTCTACACTGTCCCAGCCACCAATGTTTTGCAAAGCTTGAGGGAGATCCCAGTAATAAAGCGTCACCATTGGAGTGATGTTATGTGCTACGAGGCCATCGATGAGTCTATTGTAGTAGTCAACACCTTTCTGGTTCAAGGAGGTACGGCGACCATCAGGAAAGATCCTGGACCAGGACAAAGAGAACCTGTAGGACTTCACTTTCAGAGCTCGAAGCATGTAGAGGTCTTCTTCAAATCGATTATAGCTGTTACAGGTAACATCTCCATTTGCTTGACTTCCAGGTCTGTGGGCAAATGTATCCCAGATGCTGGGACCCTTCCCATCAGCATTCCAGCCACCTTCAACCTGGTAAGCTGAAGATGACACTCCCCAAATGAATCCATGCGGGAAAGTGCCATAGTGGTACAGTTTTCTCTGGAAGTTGGACTGGTTCGAGAATTTCTTCCAAACAACTTTTGATTTAGATGGGACCTCTGAAGGTGGTAAAGCAGTTGAGCGGCTAGTAAAGTGTACATCTGGACCCCTCAAGACATCAAATTTATGGGAAGCAAACCCATTTTGTCTAATCAAGTGAGTGTAGAAATATGCAGATTGCTTTGGGGTTCTTGGTCTATCTGCATCTTCAAAGTTGACATGGTGAAGACCAAATCTTTGGCTGTACCCTGGTTTTCCCTCAAATCCATCCATCAGAGACTGCACCGTAAATCGCTGAACATCCACTCCATCTAAGATTATTGCTACAAAATGGACAAACAAAACAGCACAATTAGATTAATTTCTCACTTAAACTTAAGATGTGGTAATGTGACCACAGGAGCTCACCTTTAAGTGCCTCATTGATGTAATCCCTCATGTACTCTATTCGATGCGTGTCATTCAGAGTGTCTCCATTGTACTCAGTGGGCATTCCATTTCCTGTGATATGGATGGGAACTTTGGTGACGTTCAGGTATTCTGTGGATATGTAGTTCAGAAGCCTACGGAGACCCCAAGGTGCTGAGTAGATCCAATTTGATGCTGTGGGTGACCATGAAGGATCCACATGTGCATGGAAGTCACCTACTCCCTGGGGACCAGGTGTGCAGCCACCATTACTGTTGTTGACCAAGCGGGAGGTGTAATGGTTCAACCCCAGAAAGTCGGCCGTTCCACGTATTCTCTGGCTCTCTGTGGGGGTAAAAACTGGAAGTCTAGCAGGCTCAGAGAGGGGACACTCTTTTCGTTTCTGTTCGATCTGACTCTTAAGGGTTGCAGGATAGTCTCCATCCACAAATATGGGATGTGCAAACCAGCCTAGCATAAACTGCAGGTAGCGATGGGCAGCTGCAACATCTTCAGGTCTAGATGGGTTCATGGGCTCAGCCCAGTCAGAATTCAATGCAATGCCTACTTTGCCTCCTTGTGCCTTCCTATACTTGTCATTGTACACATGCCAAGCTTCAGCATGTGACTTGAGCATATTGTGAGTGGCCTGTAAAGATGAAAGAAGACTTCAGTAAGCATTTACAAATGACAAAGGTACACTTTATTTACATTGTATGTGTTGTAGTGAGAGCCGCTCTTACCTGATAGGAGGCGACCACATAGTCTTTTATTCCAGGGGCATGCTCACCGGTGCCATACCCAGCATGACTCACCACCCAGGGACTACTGAATGTGTTCCACATCTTCACTCTGTCTCCAAATCTGGAGAAGCAGAAGTCTGCATAGTCCTTGAAGTCTTCAATGATGGAAACATTGGTCCACCCACCAACATCCTGTAGTGCCTGGGGCAGATCCCAGTGGTACAGGGTGACAACAGGTTGTATGCCAGACTCAATGAGAGCACTGATGAGGTTGTCATAGTAGAGGGCCCCTTTCTCAGAGTGACTGCCCCGATGGCCTGAGGGGAAAATACGGGCCCAGGAGATGGAAAACTGGTAGGTGTTGACATGAAGACCTCGCAGCAGATAGACATCATAATCCACCTTGTGGTAACTGTCACAAGCTAGATCAGCTGTCTGATTTGCAAAGGCTTGACCAGAGTGACCAAAATGGTCCCAGATGGTGTTTCCCTTTCCCCCTTCTGACCAACCTCCTTCAACCTTGAAGGACTCGCTGGAGGTGGCCCACTGGAAGTCAGCAGGGAATGACTGATTCAAGAAAAGATCTCGTTCTGTTGTTGTCTGGCTCATAAACCTATTCCACACATTCTGATAATTGTCCATTAATGCTGCATTTCCTTTGTTTGAAATACTCGGGCTGTTGGCAAAAAAATATGCAAATAAATAAATGTATATACTTTGTCAATACATGTGAACTCCATTTAGATAAATTGTTACCTGGACGGAAGGTCCTGCATTGCCAAATGAAGCAACAGATTCACCGTGTCACAACCCACGATTTTCAGTTTATCGTTGTTCAAGACTGCAATGATAGATGATCAGTATCAATAAAATGTACCTATGCAAATAGAGATACACTTCTCACAGATCTCTCGAGCTATCACAATACAGCCTGAGGTTATTATACGTAAAATACACGAAAAAACCCTGGTGGTACCAGAGAAAGTTTACGACAGTACGCAGAGAGCATTGTAGTCAGATAGCTGCATTATATAGCACTTAAAATGCTACCATACAATAAAAGTTTATGATGTTGCAATTTTCACAGGTTAGCTTCAGTGTGTACCTTGTAGGAAATTACCAAGAAGTTGGAATTCACTTTCAGAGCAACCATCAGTGGTCATCTTGTATATTAGGATAGGTAAATCCCCACCCGCCATCTGTAACATAATGAATGAATTCAGTGTAATATCAATATAGTATATGATGTATGTGACAGGGATTATAAAGTGAAAGGGGGACATTTATTTTGACATCCACTGTACCTGTAAGCCACTCAGTTCCTTTGCCAAGTCTGTTGAATGTTCACAGTTATATTCAATGTCCACTGATAAGAAATCCATCTGCTGAAAATAGGTGATAAAGCACGTTTACCATTTACGAGTGTCACAGTATTTAATGAGCCTGCTTCTGCTCTAAGTGTAACTGCTAAAGGACTTGTATGAATGCATCACAATGTGAGTTCTTCCAAATTGTGATCATCCAAAGATCTCACTTTTCTTGGAAAAACAAATGTTTTGTTGTGTTGCACTCGTGCACGGGGACAGATACCAACAAGGACACACACATTGCTGACATGTAATCTTTGAGCACTTGTTATCATAGGGTTAAGATAATAAGAGGCATAAATGTTCAGAGGGTCTGATAAAAAAACTTCAGAGCATGTTTGACATTAAGAAACCGCTAGGACCTTGCCTAGATTATCATTACCTTTATCTCTCCATCAAGTTATCGTAGAGTAGTATACCAAAATGTTAATCAAACAAAGGCAGGGGGAGGGGAAGAAAGAGCATGTAAAAGTGTAAAAAAAACAAAACTCACAGAACAACAGTTTGAAATGGATTAATTAAGATTATTTCAAATAATTTAAGTAAACTACTGGCAAACAGTTACGGTTTGAGTGTCAACATCAAAGGTAGAGGTAATGGAGATTTATCCCAGTATTCCCAAATGAACACTCGAGTAGTCAAATAGCAACAGCACTTCAATCCTAGATCAAGATGAAATTGCTTCAAACCCCAATTTAAAGAAATAATAATAAAACAAATGCTGCTTACTGCAGTTGAGAGTTGGGGCAGCAGGACATCAGAGGCTCTCAATCCAATGGACAGATGTCCTCCTGTTCATATGGAAGCATATAGACACGCATAATACAACAGCAGAACGCCAATGTACCCCTGCTTCATTTTCAGCAGTGACGGACTTTGTCTTTTTCACTCAGAGCAAAGACATTATCATTGAAGTCATTGACAGTCAAATTCCTTTTAGCAGGTTACTTATTATTTTACATGAATGTCACCGGCCACCATTTTAAAAATCTTAAGTTTGGTTTTCATTCTCCAAAATGTCTACTGAGAAAAAGCCTGCTGGGAATAGCCGTCCGCAGAGTAATATGTTAGATTGGAAGAATAGAAGGAGAGAAGAGAATAGAAGAAGAATATTAGCGCTAACCAAGTGCATTGTTTTTTTACTTTTTTAATTGAATAGTCAAATAACTTTGGTCTGTTTTAACAAGCAAACAAAAGATGTGTATTCCTTCCCTCCTGTCCAGTCTTACTTACTTCTGTCAGGAAATAACTGATGGTAGAGCTGCCGAATGTTCTTGTTGAGTTGGAGGACATTTTGCAGAGCACTGTGAGCATCTGCAGGCTGACCATCATTCTGAACATTGTCCAAGACACTCATTGTTATCCATGTGTGTGCCAGCATCCCAAACTCCCGGAAGGCAAACTCAGCATACTGTTGAAACTTCTCCATCAGCTCCTGGTTCTCCCATCCTCCATACCTTGACTTCAGAACCTCTGGTACCATGGATCCATGAAGCTCGACCAGAGGCTGGAGACCCTGCTCCAACAGCTGTTTCAGCAAGGTCTGGTAACAGCTGACCACAGCTTCCTTTGGCTGACTGGAGAGGCCTGTTGGTAGGAGTTGAGCCCATGACAGCGGCACTTTGAAGTGGGTCACCCCTCTGCTGTGGAGGTACTCAAAATATTGTCTAGAACCTGTAGGTACTGGATAACTACAGTCAAAAGCATCATTCTCCTCAATGCCTGTGTGCTGGTGCTTTGTCAGAGGGCCTGCAAGAAGCATGAAGCCCTCATGCCCATTTACTCCTAAGCTCCAGCAGTGACATAGACAAAAAACATACGCAGTCCACAAGAGATACTTCATTGTGGCTGGAGAAGGATGGACTGATATTATCCACTGATAACCACGCTCTTTAAAGCTATTCAGTTTTTCCTGCAATTGCATCATTACACAATTAAGATGGATATCACATCTCAGCAGTGCAGTGTTAGTGTTTTATTGTAGCCTCGTGATATGGCCATACAGACTCTGGACTCACACGCCAAATGATAATGGCATCTCTCTCCTGCAATCATGTGTCAGACACAGCACACCTTTTTAAAATGTTTTTTTCATCATTATTTAGCTAATTCATCAATCAACACTTTTTATGTATATAGTTAATTTGCACTTTATCTCATTTTATTTGGCTTTATTTGTTCTTATTTTATTATTTATTTTTATTCATTTTAGCTGAATGTTTGAACCATGTGTTCTGGATGTGAATTGGATCAATTACAACAAATATTAAATCCATCAATATTAATCCATCTATGGGTTAATGTTGCACTCAAACAGACCACAGAACCTTTTTTTTCACTGTGTTGTACTGTGTACCATAAATCTCATGTCTTTAGTTTCACTGTTATCAGAAGCTCTCAAGGCCAGACCACTCTTACCAAACACATCATAAATAGCCACAGTAGTGGTGACCCCTGCATACTGTAGGGTCACTTATGAAACTCTGGTTCAGTTAACCTGTAAACACCACTCATATAAAGGGTTAATCATCCAGCGGCTCCTTCAGTCCTCACCTGGACAATATGCAGCTACTAGGGAAACTTCTGTCTCTGTATTTGATCACTGCATATGGCTGCCAGAGCCAGAAACATGATGATCAATATCAGAAAATGTTCCTTGCGGGACCCATGATCAACGGACATTTGCGGGACCCAAATGGCCAGTCCTCTCAAGAAGCAGTGTTGGACTGCAGGCATCCAATACCTGATGCTTCCAGAAAGTACTTTGAGTACCTTGGGAGCAGAGGAGTGACCCACTTCAAAGTGCCACTGTCATGGGCTCAACTCCTGCCATCGGGCCTCTCCAGCAAACCAGAACGGGCTGTGGTCACCTGTTACCAGACCCTGATGAAACAGCTGGTGGAGATGGGCCTTCAGCCTCTGGTCGTGCTTCATGGATCCGTGGTTCCAGATGTTCTAAGATCAAGATTTGGGGGCTGGGAGAGCCCTGAGATCATGGAGATGTTTCGACAATATGCTGAGTTTGCGTTTGAAGAGTTTGGACAGTTGGCACACACCTGGGTGACACTGAGTGACTTGGATGAGCTGGAGGGCGCTGAACTGAAAAGAGCTGCTGAGGCACACAGCACTGTTTACCAACGATACCACCAGCTGTTCCCTGAAAGAGGTAGGAAATTGAAAAATCATTATCTGACATAATGAACATGGTTAACAATGGAAAGATGCTGTCTGACAATATGTTGAAAAGCATAATTCCAAAATTAAATCTAGCAGATGGTTTCCCAAAATATCCAAATGCAGTTAATGTTGCTATATTTGCTTATCACCTTAGTCTGTTGGGAGCAAAGTCAACTCATAATCATATTTAGGAAGGACTTTACTTATCCAGCGTTATCAGATCAGTCGATGGTTTTTATTGTAGGCAGTTTTTTTTCTCTTCAAGGGCATTACGTGTCATCACAACATTTATTGATTAGATGGACAGATATAATAGCAATGATCGATTACACATTATGTATATGTTCATTCAATGTACCAGAGCTCATGATAAGGGAATGGAATACACTAATAACTGATTTATTGTCTTGTCTGGCAGATGGAGGAATGTCACTTGGTATAAAGGCCAGCAAAGTTTCCATCATCAATGGTTCACAGTTACTGGTGGGATTTCATTATCAAAGATACTGAGTGGAATTTTTTCATTTCCATTTTTACTTTGAACCAATCTAAAATATGTATATTTCTTTTTTCACTTTTCAGAAATTTTCAGACTTCCTCTCAGTTAAAATTCAGTATGACTGCACCCCTGGACAAACTTCGGCTGAGGATCTGAAAAATCTGTTGGTATGCAGACATTTATCTCAAAGGCTGGTGAACAGTCTTTACTTCTCTTATATACAGCCAGCTCTGCCTGATTATTCACATATTATTGTGTGCTCGGTTGAGAGACAGAATCAGAAAAACTTTATTGTTCTCTGCGTGAATTTAAGTTGGTTCCAGCTGATTTTACCAAGTAAAGAAAACTAGCAGGCAGATATAGAATAAAATAGAAATATAAAAGTAAATGTGAAAAAACAAATATCAATATTATAAACAAATGTCAATTATTACTTCTGTGCAACTTACTAAGAAATGTGTTTTTCTTCTAGGAAAGAAGTGATGACAAGCCTGTCCTCTTTTATGAGGTGAAGATCAGTGACTGTGGTGCTTATCTGTTCCTGTCAGATTCCAAAATCCAAACTGGTAATTTACATGATGATTCATAGGTCATAACCATAACTCCAGACACTTGGTTTCCATCATGAGACTCTGGGAATCTTATTTGATATCAGGGTAGGATAAATGTGTGATATTGTATCTTTATAACAGTCTCATACTTTCACAGTGCTGAGCGGTGGACATCAAAATGTTCTCGGGTTTGACATGGAAGATATCCTACGTTCCGTTGACACTGTCCCAGAGAGGTATCATACTGCAAACAGACAATTAAGGCTTCATTGTGTGATCTCTGTTTGAAATATGAACAAAAAATAAATTAGAAGTTGGGGAGTACAGTGCCCTGGGAAATGACACTGCTTCAAATCTGAAAATTATAATTATGATGTAACTGTGTGGTGTGTATTGTGTTTATTATGTCCTTGTTTTCATCTTCAGTCAGTCTCAACATGAGGAACATGAGGAAAACAAAAATCTTCAAACACCATCATGTGTATCTACCTACTGCAAGACTTGGAGCACTTTTGCCACCATGACCTCGCCTGAGCGAGATGCTTTTCTGAATGAATCATTTCCTGCTGACTTCCAGTGGGCCACCTCCAGCGAGTCCTTCAAGGTTGAAGGAGGTTGGTCAGAAGGGGGAAAGGGAAACACCATCTGGGACCATTTTGGTCACTCTGGTCAAGCCTTTGCAAATCAGACAGCTGATCTAGCTTGTGACAGTTACCACAAGGTGGATTATGACGTCTATCTGCTGCGAGGACTTCACGTCAACACCTACCAGTTTTCCATCTCCTGGGCCCGTATTTTCCCCTCAGGCCACCGGGGCAGTCACTCTGAGAAAGGGGCCCTCTACTATGACAACCTCATCAATGCTCTCATTGAGTCTGGCATACAACCTGTTGTCACCCTGTACCACTGGGATCTGCCCCAGGCACTACAGGATGTTGGTGGGTGGACCAATGTTTCCATCATTGAAGACTTCAAGGACTATGCAGACTTCTGCTTCTCCAGATTTGGAGACAGAGTGAAGATGTGGAACACATTCAGTAGTCCCTGGGTGGTGAGTCATGCTGGGTATGGCACCGGTGAGCATGCCCCTGGAATAAAAGACTATGTGGTCGCCTCCTATCAGGTAAGGGCGGCTCTCACTACAATACATACAATATAAATAAAGTGTGCCTTTGTCATTTGTAAATGCTTACTGAAGTCTTCTTTCATCTTTACAGGCCACTCACAATATGCTCAAGTCACATGCTGAAGCTTGGCATGTCTACAATGACAAGTATAGGAAGACACAAGGAGGCAAAGTAGGCATTGCATTGAATTCTGACTGGGCTGAGCCCATGAGCCCATCTAGACCTGAAGATGTTGCAGCTGCCCATCGCTACCTGCAGTTTATGCTAGGCTGGTTTGCACATCCCATATTTGTGGATGGAGACTATCCTGCAACCCTTAAGAGTCAGATTGAACAGAAACGAAAAGAGTGTCCCCTCTCTGAGCCTGCTAGACTTCCAGTTTTTACCCCCACAGAGAGCCAGAGAATACGTGGAACGGCCGACTTTCTGGGGTTGAACCATTACACCTCCCGCTTGGTCAACAACAGTAATGGTGGCTGCACACCTGGTCCCCAGGGAGTAGGTGACTTCCATGCACATGTGGATCCTTCATGGTCACCCACAGCATCAAATTGGATCTACTCAGCACCTTGGGGTCTCCGTAGGCTTCTGAACTACATATCCACAGAATACCTGAACGTCACCAAAGTTCCCATCCATATCACAGGAAATGGAATGCCCACTGAGTACAATGGAGACACTCTGAATGACACGCATCGAATAGAGTACATGAGGGATTACATCAATGAGGCACTTAAAGGTATGATCTCGCTAGTAATTGCTTATGCAAAATCATTGATAATATTTTTCACGTACCTTCCTTTATATACCAGACAATGAAATATTTGTACTTACATATTACACTTTGCCTCTAGGTTTGAGATATTTCAGTGATTGAGGACTTGTCGTATTGAATAAATGCTGAATGTTATTTTTCTTAATCTCTCCAGCTATCCATCTGGATGGAGTAAATGTGCAGCGATTTACTGTCCAGTCACTCATGGATGGTTTTGAAGGTCCACAAGGCTACAGTGAACGGTTTGGATTGCACCATGTCAACTTTGACCTACCTGATCGGCCTAGGACTCCAAAACAGTCTGCTTATTTTTACTCAAAACTTATTGAAGAAAATGGTTTTTCCTCCAAGAAAAAATTACTTTATGTCCCAGCCCTTAAAAACAAAGAGTCACCAAAGAGTCTCTCTGCATCGACACCTTCAACTGTCCCATCCCAAGCCAGCAATGTTTGGAAGAAATTCTCTGGCCAAACCAATTTTCAGAGAAAACTGTACCACTATGGCACTTTCCCACATGGATTCATTTGGGGAGTTTCGTCCTCAGCTTACCAGGTTGAAGGTGGCTGGAATGCTGATGGGAAGGGTCCCAGCATCTGGGATACATTTACCAACAAAACTGGCAGTCAAGCAAATGGAGATGTTGCCTGTGACAGTTATCATAAGCTTGACGAAGATTTCTACATGCTTCGAGCTCTGAAAGTGAAGTCCTACAGGTTCTCTTTGTCCTGGTCCAGGATCTTTCCTGATGGTCGCCGTACCTCCTTGAACCAGAAAGGTGTCGACTACTACAATAGACTCATCGATGGCCTCGTAGCACATAACATCACTCCAATGGTGACGCTTTATTACTGGGATCTCCCTCAAGCTTTGCAAAACATTGGTGGCTGGGACAGTGTAGACATGATTGACCTTTTCAATGACTATTGCGACTTTTGCTTTGCAACTTTTGGGGACAGAGTGAAGTTTTGGATGACCTTCAATGAGCCTCACACAATTGCATGGTCAGGATATGGACTTGGTCAAATTCCACCAAATGTGAAGGATCCGGGTGTTGCACCATACAGAGTTGCACACAACCTTATAAAAGCACATGCAACAGCTTACCACACATATGACAATAAGTATCGCAAATCCCAAGGTGGTCTTGTATCCATTGCCCTCAATGCTGATTGGATTGAACCTAAAGATGTTAATGTTCCACGGGAAGTGGTGGCTGCTGACCGTGCTCTACAGTTCAAACTGGGCTGGTTTGCACATCCTATTTTCAAGAACGGTGACTATCCTGATGCAATGAAATGGCAAATTGGAAACAAAAGTGAGCTCCAAAGTCTTACAGAGACAAGACTACCTTCATTCACTGAAGAAGAAAAGAACTTCATTAGGGGGACTGCTGACATGTTCTGTGTAAATCATTACACAACAAAGATAGTTAGCCATGTTGCAACTCGTCTTCAGCCGCCATCTTATGAATCGGACCCAGACTTGTCCCATACGGAAGAGGGAGATTCCCCGACTACTGCAATCAGTAAACAAAGAGCTGTTGCTTGGGGCCTGAGAAGACTTCTCAACTGGATCAAAGAAGAGTATGGAGATCCAGAGATTTACATTACAGAGAATGGAGTGGCTACAGATCTCAAGACCACAGTTGACGACACAGACAGAGTATTTTACTACAAAACCTATGTTGACGAGGCTTTAAAGGGTGAGCAATAGTAGTGCCTTAAGGTGTGGTGCATCATACTTGTTTGGTTGTCTTTCTAATTATGTTTCTCTGTCCTAACATATTTTCTATAGCTCACAATCTTGATGATGTGAAGGTGAAAGGATATGTAGCAACATCTCTCATGGATTCCTTTGAGTGGCTTAATGGTTATAAAGTAGGTTTTGGGCTGCACCATGTGGACTTTAATAATCCAAACAGGCCAAGGACACCCAAGCGCTCTGCTCATTATTACTACCAAGTCATGAGGGATAATGGCTTCCCTTTACCAGATGAAGAGAAGATACTTTATGGAGAATTTCCACAAACCTTTAACTGGAGCACTGCCAGTGCTGCTTACCAGGTAAGCAATGTTGATGCGTTTAGTGTTTTACAGGACCAACAGATGCTTATGGAAAGGTGTCATGTCATTTATTCTCATTTCAGATTGAAGGGAGCTGGAGATCCCATGGAAAGGGATTCAGTATCTGGGACAAATTTTCCCATACTCCTTTGAGGACTGACAGCAGTGACAATGGAGATATTGCTTGTAACAGTTACAACAAAATTGATGAGGATGTGGAGGTGCTGAAGAAGTTAAAGGTGACCCACTATCGTTTCTCTGTATCCTGGCCAAGAGTTCTTCCCGATGGCACCAACAACCATATCAATGAAGCTGGGCTGAACTACTATCATAGATTATTGGATGCTTTGGAGGCAGCCAATATTGAGCCCCAGGTATTTTCTTTTTATCTTAGTAGCACTGAAATATTAGTGGCGAGATCAGAGGTCCATGTCTCTGTAAATGAATGAATGAACTTGGTCACGGATGTACACCTACACTTCATTTCTCAAGGTGACACTATACCACTGGGACCTCCCCTTGGCTCTGGACAAAGTGGGTGGCTGGATGAACGAAACCATTGTTCATAGGTTCAGAGATTATGCCGATGTTTTATTCAGTCGCCTGGGACACAAAGTGAAGTTCTGGATCACTCTGAATGAGCCCTACATTGTTGCCAACCTTGGCTACGGATATGGTACCTTTGCTCCAGGTGATCAATTTTATTTTGAAATACTTCTACATATTACATATTATTGTCACATGTCACATTGTTTATCCACATGCAAATATTTGAATTGCCTGTCATATGTGGTCTATGAGTTGTAGCACAAAGCAGCAACTTTGAAATATCTTGAAATAAGATCCTCCAAATGATAATGGATGAAATTCCTTTTAACATTTGAGATGATCTTTTTCACACAACCGAATGATGAAAGAAAAAATATATTATTAATCTCTCAAATGTTTTAGGCAAAGTGGGCAAACAGTATATTGCAGCTCACAATCTGATCAAGGCCCATGCTGAGGCCTGGCACCTCTACAATGACAAATACCGAGCAACACAGGGTGGCATCATCTCTATTACCATCAATTCTGATTGGGTGGAACCCAGGAGCCCATATAAACAGGAGGATGTGGATGCAGCCAAGCGCTATTTACAGGTATACAATAAACAATCACTCCTGTGTTTGCATTTAACACTGTTTTTTTGAACCTCCAATATCTGATTTATGTGAAGTCGCTAGATTGTTGTTAGAACCTTGTATTATTCTGCAGTTCTTCATTGGCTGGTTTGCCCATCCTATCTTCAATGGTGATTATCCTGAACTAATGAAAACGATTGTTCGTAAGAGAAGCCTGGCGGCAGGACTCTCTGAATCACGGTAATTTAACAAAAGATTACAGATATACTGGTTGACAAAGATAAATATTAGAATATGCTTCTGATGTTAACAGAAGAATACTGGATGAATTCTTTTTAAATACTGTTCTTTCGATGAAAGGCTACCTGAGTTCACACCAGATGAAATCAAGAGGATCAAGGGGACACACGATTACTTTGGCTTCAACCATTATTGCTCAGTTCTTTCATATCCAGTTGATCTGGGAAATCAGCAGGATTATGAAGCTGACAGGTAGGTTGGAATTAAAATATAAGAAGATGTAAAGTGGAGACTCTCCATGTTCAAAGTGGGCAAGTAATGGAATTAAAGGATGACAGAAGGTAGATGTTTAGCCATATTTATGATTCATGCTGACTTTATACCCTTCTAGGGGCACTGGAACCACCCATGACCGCACCTGGATTGAATCTGGTTCCTTCTGGCTGAAGATTACTCCATTCGGATTTAGGAAAATCCTTAAGTTTATCAAGGACGAGTATGGAAACCCACCTATCTATGTCACTGAGAATGGGATCTCAGAACGCGGAGCAGTGACGCTGGATGACCCACACAGAAAATACTACTATGAAAACTACATTAACCAGGCCCTGAAAGGTATAGAATTATAGGCACTTCTTGATTATGTAAATCTGATTTGAATTAGATTTAATTTCACTAAAAGTTGCCTGTTTTTGACATATGTTGAAGCAGCTGGTTATTGTTGATCTTTCAGCCCATGTTCTGGATGGAGTTGATCTCAGAGGGTATACAGCCTGGTCATTGATGGACAATTTTGAGTGGGCCGCTGGCTACTCAGAGCGATTTGGACTTTTCTATGTGAACCGCTCAGACCCTGACCTTCCTCGCATCCCTAAAAACTCTGCTGCCTGCTATGCTTCCATCATCACCTGCAATGGCTTCCCAGACCCGGCCCTTGGGCCCCATGAGTGTCTAAAGCCTGACCAGGAAGGTAGTGTAATACTACTGATCTTAAAACTGTGGAATTGCCACATCAGTACAAACTCTCTTCACCTTGTTTTTCTCCCACTCTTTAACAGCTACCAGTGCCCCACCTGTCACTGCTCTGCCACTGAACGCTGTGGACTTCTTGGGTCTGGGGCTGTCGTCGGACGATGCTGAAGTTGCACTTTATGTCTTGTTTGCTTTCCTCCTTGTAAGTGTACTTGGCATTATCTTGGCTGTGTGCTGTCTCCTGAAAGCAAGGAAGAAGTCAAAGGGTGCAACAATGGAGTCAGTAAGGATGGAGAAAATGTGAGGTTTGGAGGGAAGTAAAATCTTTTGGCAGCTTTCCCTCTTCCAGATCACAAACATGCACAGCCACGGGCTGTGTTACCTATTTAAGAGCTGAATGAATGAGACTCACCGTCAGGGCTTTGTTAATGTGTGACTCTTTTTTGTTCTGTGCTGCTTCAGGAAAACAACAATTCTCAGACTGCTATGCTTGTATACACTTGTGATGTCTAAAACATTTTTCACGTGTAAATCTAAAATGAATCAAACTGTGCAGTTAATGACAGTGGCCTCCGTAGCATTGTCATTTTGAGCTTCAGCAGCTACTGTGGTACTTCTTTTGATTTTTTGTGCCTTCCTTATTGCTACAATTAATAAAAGAAGATCATCATTCAGTAATGTGTCCCCTGGTTTGTAAATGTAATCTTGTGATAAACAGACTCAAAACAAATATTTTTGGTCCATTTAAAAAAGCAAAAAGATGTGTATTCCTTCACTCCTGTGCATTCCTTACTTCTGTGTATGCCTTACTTCCGTCAGAAGTCAACTGGTGGTGAATGTTCTTGTTGAGTTGGAGGACATTTTGCAGAGTGCTGTGAGCATCTGCAGGCTGACCATCATTCTGAACATTGTCCAAGACACTCATTGTTATCCATGTGTGTGCCAGCATCCCAAACTCCCGGAAGGCAAACTCAGCATACTGTTGAAACTTCTCCATCAGCTCCTGGTTCTCCCATCCTCCATACCTTGACTTCAGAACCTCTGGTACCATGGATCCATGAAGCACGACCAGAGGCTGGAGACCCTGCTCCAACAGCTGTTTCAGCAAGGTCTGGTAACAGGTGACCACAGCTTCCTTTGGCTGACTGGAGAGGCCTGTTGGTAGGAGTTGAGCCCATGACAGCGGCACTTTGAAGTGGGTCACCCCTCTGCTGTGGAGGTACTCAAAATATTGTCTAGAACCTGTAGGTGCTGGATAACTACAGTCAAAAGCATCATTCTCCTCAATTCCCATTTACTCCTAAGCTCCAGCAGTGACATAGAGTGACAGCAGTCCACAAGAGATACTTCATTGTGGCGGGAGAAGGATGGACTGATATTATCCACTGATAACCACGCTCTTTAAAGCTATTCAGTTTTTCCTGCAATTGCATCGTTACACAATTAAGATGGATATGACATCTCAGCAGTGCAATGTTGGTGTTTTATTGTAGCCTCGTGATATGGCCATACAGACTCTGGACTCACATGGTAAATGAGACTCTCTCTCCTGCAATCATATCTCAGTCACAGCATACCTTTTAAAAAAAAAAAAAATGTAGCTTCCTCTCATGTGAACAGTTTGTTAATTTGTAAATCTACATTTTTTAAATTATTTTTTAAGGACTTTTCAAAGTTTGTACCTTATGTTGTAAACTGGATAAACTATAGCAAATTTTAAAAAAAAAGTCCATCTATGGGTTAATATTGTAATCAAACAGACCACACAAACTTTTCTTACTGTGTTTTACTGTGTGCAATAAATCTCTTATGTCTTTAGTTTTACTGTTATCAGAAGCTCTCAAGGCCAGACCACTCTTACCAAACACATCATAAATGGCCATGGTATAGTGACCCCTGCACACTATAGGGTCACTTATGAAACTCTGGTTCAGTTAACCTGTAAACACCACTCATATAAAAGGTTGATCATCCAGCGGCTCCTTCAGTCCTCACCTGGACAATATGCAGCTACTAGGGAAACTTCTGTCTCTGTATTTGATCACTGCATATGGCTGCCAGAGCCAGAAACATGATGATCAACATCAGAAAATGTTCCTTGCGGGACCCATGATCAACGGACATTTGCGGGACCCAAATGGCCAGTCCTTTCAAGAAGCAGTGTTGGACTGCAGGCATCCAATACCTGATGCTTCCAGAAAGTACTTTGAGTACCTTGGGAGCAGAGGAGTGACCCACTTCAAAGTGCCACTGTCATGGGCTCAACTCCTGCCATCGGGCCTCTCCAGCAAACCAGAACGGGCTGTGGTCACCTGCTACCAGACCCTGATGAAACAGCTGGTGGAGATGGGCCTTCAGCCTCTGGTCGTGCTTCATGGATCCGTGGTTCCAGATGTTCTAAGATCAAGATTTGGGGGCTGGGAGAGCCCTGAGATCATGGAGATGTTCCGACAATATGCTGAGTTTGCGTTTGAAGAGTTTGGACAGTTGGCACACACCTGGGTGACACTGAGTGACTTGGATGAGCTGGAGGGCGCTGAACTGAAAAGAGCTGCTGAGGCACACAGCACTGTTTACCAACGATACCACCAGCTGTTCCCTGAAAGAGGTAGGAAATTGAAAAATCACTATCTGACATGATTAATATGGCTAACAATGGAAAGATGACTTAATTTCTTGCATAAAATCTGTATGAAGTGAAAAAACAGTACTTTATGCCTGACCATATATTGAAAAGCATAAAACTATCTCCTCTAGCTGATAGTTTCCCTAAAATATCCAAATTGAGTCAATGTTGCTACATTTCCTTATCACGTTAATGTATTGGGAGCAAAGTCAACTCATAATCATATTTTGGGAGGACCTTACTTATCTTATGTTGTTGTCCGGCTTTATCAGATCACTTATTGGATTTTACTGTGTGTAGAGGTTTTTTTTCTCTCTACAAGGGCATTCTGCACGTCATCACAGCATTTATAGATTAGATGGGAGGAAATAATAGCAGTTCTTGATAATACATTACGTATCTGTTTATCCAATGTACCAGAGTTCATGATAAGGGAATGGAATACTCTAATAACTGATTTATTGTCTTGTCTGGCAGATGGAGGAATGTCACTTGGTATGAAGGCCAGCAAAGTTTCCATCATCTATGGTTCACAGTATCTGGTGAGATCTCATTATCACAAAGAACAAGAAATGGAAGTGGATTTTTCTTGTCTATTTATTTACACTTTTACATCTAACCAATCTAAGATGTGTATATTCTTTCATTTTTCAGAAATTTTCTGACTTCCTCTCAGTTAAACTTCAGTATGACTGCACCCCTGGACAAACTGCGGCTGAGGATCTGAAAAATCTGTTGGTATGCAGACATTTATCTCAAAAGCTGGTGAACAGTCTTCTGAACAGTCTAGAATCAAATAGAAATAAAAAGTAAATGTGAAAAAGGAATATCAATATTGACTTCTGTGCAACTTACGAACAAATGTCAAATATATTTTCTTGTAGGAAAGAAGTGAAGACAAGCCTGTCCTCTTTTATGAGGTGAAGATCAGTGACTGTGGTGCTTATCTGTTCCTGTCAGATTCCAAAATCCAAACTGGTAATTTACATGATGATTCATAGGTCATAACCATAACTCCAGACACTTGGTTTCCATCATGAGACTCTGGGAATCTTATTTGATATCAGGGTAGGATAAATGCATGATGTTGTATCTTCATAACAGTCTCATATTTTAACAGTGCTGAGCAGTGGACATCAAAATGTTCTCGGGTTTGACATGGAAGATATCCTACGTTCCGTTGACACTGTCCCAAAAAGGTATAATAACAGACAATTAAGGATTCATATATTGTGACCTTTGTCTAAAACATACACAGAAAAAAAATAGAAGTTGGGGATAACAGTTTGGTGTGTGTTGTGTTTATTATGTCCTTGTTTTCATCTTCAGTCAGTCTCACCATGAGGAACATGAGGAAAACAAAAATCTTCAAACACCATCATGTCTATCTACCTACTGCAAGACTTGGAGCACTTTTGCCACCATGACCTCGCCTGAGCGAGATGCCTTTCTGAATGAATCATTTCCTGCTGACTTCCAGTGGGCCACCTCCAGCGAGTCCTTCAAGGTTGAAGGAGGTTGGTCAGAAGGGGGAAAGGGAAACACCATCTGGGACCATTTTGGTCACTCTGGTCAAGCCTTTGAAAATCAGACAGCTGATCTAGCTTGTGACAGTTACCACAAGGTGGATTATGACGTCTATCTGCTGCGAGGACTTCATGTCAACACCTACCAGTTTTCCATCTCCTGGGCCCGTATTTTCCCCTCAGGCCACCGGGGCAGTCACTCTGAGAAAGGGGCCCTCTACTATGACAACCTCATCAATGCTCTCATTGAGTCTGGCATACAACCTGTTGTCACCCTGTACCACTGGGATCTGCCCCAGGCACTACAGGATGTTGGTGGGTGGACCAATGTTTCCATCATTGAAGACTTCAAGGACTATGCAGACTTCTGCTTCTCCAGATTTGGAGACAGAGTGAAGATGTGGAACACATTCAGTAGTCCCTGGGTGGTGAGTCATGCTGGGTATGGCACCGGTGAGCATGCCCCTGGAATAAAAGACTATGTGGTCGCCTCCTATCAGGTAAGAGCGGCTCTCACTACAACACATACAATATAAATAAAGTGTGCCTTTGTCATTTGTAAATGCTTACTGAAGTCTTCTTTCATCTTTACAGGCCACTCACAATATGCTCAAGTCACATGCTGAAGCTTGGCATGTCTACAATGAGAAGTATAGGAAGACACAAGGAGGCAAAGTAGGCATTGCATTGAATTCTGACTGGGCTGAGCCCATGAACCCATCTAGACCCGAAGATGTTGCAGCTGCCCATCGCTACCTGCAGTTTATGCTAGGCTGGTTTGCACATCCCATATTTGTGGATGGAGACTATCCTGCAACCCTTAAGAGTCAGATCGAACAGAAACGAAAAGAGTGTCCCCTCTCTGAGCCTGCTAGACTTCCAGTTTTTACCCCCACAGAGAGCCAGAGAATACGTGGAACGGCCGACTTTCTGGGGTTGAACCATTACACCTCCCGCTTGGTCAACAACAGTAATGGTGGCTGCACCCCTGGTCCCCAGGGAGTAGGTGACTTCCATGCACATGTGGATCCTTCATGGTCACCCACAGCATCAAATTGGATCTACTCAGCACCTTGGGGTCTCCGTAGGCTTCTGAACTACATATCCACAGAATACCTGAACGTCACCAAAGTTCCCATCCATATCACAGGAAATGGAATGCCCACTGAGTACAATGGAGACACTCTGAATGACACGCACCGAATAGAGTACATGAGGGATTACATCAATGAGGCACTTAAAGGTATGATCTCGATAGTAATTACTTATGCAAAATCACTGGTAATTGTTTTCACGTACCTTCCTTTACGTACCAGACAATGAAATATTTGTACTTACATATTACACTTTGCCTCTAGGTTTGAGATATTTCAGTGATTGAGGACTTGTCGTATTGAATAAATGCTGAATGTTATTTTTCTTAATCTCTCCAGCTATCCATCTGGATGGAGTAAATGTGCAGCGATTTACTGTCCAGTCACTCATGGATGGTTTTGAAGGTCCACAAGGCTACAGTGAACGGTTTGGATTGCACCATGTCAACTTTGACCTACCTGATCGGCCTAGGACTCCAAAACAGTCTGCTTATTTTTACTCAAAACTTATTGAAGAAAATGGTTTTTCCTCCAAGAAAAAGTTACTTTATGTCCCAGCCCTTAAAAACAAAGAGTCACCAAAGAGTCTCTCTGCATCGACACCTTCAACTGTCCCATCCCAAGCCAGCAATGTTTGGAAGAAATTCTCTGGCCAAACCAATTTTCAGAGAAAACTGTACCATTATGGCATTTTCCCACATGGATTCATTTGGGGAGTTTCGTCCTCAGCTTACCAGGTTGAAGGTGGCTGGAATGCTGATGGGAAGGGTCCCAGCATCTGGGATACATTTACCAACAAAACTGGCAGTCAAGCAAATGGAGATGTTGCCTGTGACAGTTATCATAAACTTGATGAAGACCTCTACATGCTTCGAGCTCTGAAAGTGAAGTCCTACAGGTTCTCTTTGTCCTGGTCCAGGATCTTTCCTGATGGTCGCCGTACCTCCTTGAACCAGAAAGGTGTCGACTACTACAATAGATTCATAGATGGCCTCGTAGCACATAACATCACTCCAATGGTGACGCTTTATTACTGGGATCTCCCTCAAGCTTTGCAAAACATTGGTGGCTGGGACAGTGTAGACATGATTGACCTTTTCAATGACTATTGCGACTTTTGCTTTGCAACTTTTGGGGACAGAGTGAAGTTTTGGATGACCTTCAATGAGCCTCACACAATTGCATGGTCAGGATATGGACTCGGTCGAATTCCACCAAATGTGAAGGATCCGGGTGTTGCACCATACAGAGTTGCACACAACCTTATAAAAGCGCATGCAACAGCTTACCACACATATGACAATAAGTATCGCAAATCCCAAGGTGGTCTTGTATCCATTGCCCTCAATGCTGATTGGATTGAACCTAAAGATGTTAATGTTCCACGGGAAGTGGTGGCTGCTGACCGTGCTCTACAGTTCAAACTGGGCTGGTTTGCACATCCTATTTTCAAGAACGGTGACTATCCTGATGCAATGAAATGGCAAATTGGAAACAAAAGTGAGCTCCAAAGTCTTACAGAGACAAGACTACCTTCATTCACTGAAGAAGAAAAGAACTTCATTAGGGGGACTGCTGACATGTTCTGTGTAAATCATTACACTACAAAGTTAGTTAGCCATGTTGCAACTCCCCTTGAACCCCCATCTTATGAATCGGACCCAGACTTGTCCCAAACAGAAGGCCTAGATTCCCCAACTACTGCAATCAGTGGACAAAGAGCTGTTGCTTGGGGCCTGAGAAGACTTCTAAACTGGATCAAAGAAGAGTATGGAGATCCAGAGATTTACATTACAGAGAATGGAGTGGCTACAGATCTCAAGACCACAGTTGACGACACAGACAGAGTATTTTACTACAAAACCTATGTTGACGAGGCTTTAAAGGGTGAGCAATAGTAGTGCCTTAAGGTGTGGTGCATCATACTTGTTTGGTTGTCTTTCTAATTATGTTTCTCTGTCCTAACATATTTTCTATAGCTCACAATCTTGATGATGTGAAGGTGAAAGGATATGTAGCAACATCTCTCATGGATTCCTTTGAGTGGCTTAATGGTTATAAAGTAGGTTTTGGGCTGCACCATGTGGACTTTAATAATCCAAACAGGCCAAGGACACCCAAGCGCTCTGCTCATTATTACTACCAAGTCATGAGGGATAATGGCTTCCCTTTACCAGATGAAGAGAAGATACTTTATGGAGAATTTCCACAAACCTTTAACTGGAGCACTGCCAGTGCTGCTTTCCAGGTAAGCAATGTTGATGCATTTAGTATTTTACAGGACCAACAGATGCTTATGGAAAGGTGTCATGTCATTTATTCTCATTTCAGATTGAAGGGGGCTGGAGATCCCATGGGAAGGGATTCAGTATCTGGGACAAATTTTCCCATACTCCTTTGAGGACTGACAGCAGTGACAATGGAGATATTGCTTGTAACAGTTACAACAAAATTGATGAGGATGTGGAGGTGCTGAAGAAGTTAAAGGTGACCCACTATCGTTTCTCTGTATCCTGGCCAAGAGTTCTTCCCGATGGCACCAACAACCATATCAATGAAGCTGGGCTGAACTACTATCATAGATTATTGGATGCTTTGGAAGCAGCCAATATTGAGCCCCAGGTATTTTCTTTTTATCTTAGTAGCACTGAAATATTAGCGGTCAGATCAGAGGTCCATGTCTCTGTAAATGAATGAATGAACTTGGTCACGGATGTACACCTACACTTCATTTCTCAAGGTGACACTATACCACTGGGACCTCCCCTTGGCTCTGGACAAAGTGGGTGGCTGGATGAACGAAACCATTGTTCATAGGTTCAGAGATTATGCCGATGTTTTATTTAGTCGACTGGGACACAAAGTGAAGTTCTGGATCACTCTGAATGAGCCCTACATTGTTGCCAACCTTGGCTATGGATACGGTAGCTTTGCTCCAGGTGATCAATTTTTTTCAACTTTGTGATGAAATCTTGAAATATCTTCAAATAAGATCCTCCACATAACAATGGAGGAAATTCCTTTTTAAATTTGAGATGATCTTTTTCACATAACCGAATGATGAAATTTTTTTCTTTATAATTTCTCAAATGTTACAGGCATAGTGGGCAAACAGTATGTTGCTGCTCACAATCTGATCAAGGCCCATGCTGAGGCCTGGCACCTCTACAATGACAAATACCGAGCAACACAGGGTGGCATCATCTCTATTACCATCAATTCTGATTGGGTGGAACCCAGGAGCCCATATAAACAGGAGGATGTGGATGCAGCCAAGCGCTATTTACAGGTAGACAATAAACAATCACTCCTGCATTTGCATTTAATACTGTTTTTTAAACCTCCAATATCAGATTTATTTAAAGTCGCTAGATTTTTGTTAAAACCTTGTATTATTCTGCAGTTCTTCATTGGCTGGTTTGCCCATCCTATCTTCAATGGTGATTATCCTGAACTAATGAAAACGATTGTTCGTAAGAGAAGCCTGGCGGCAGGACTCTCTGAATCACGGTAATTTAACAAAAGATTACAGATATACGATTTAATTGGTTGATAGGTAAACAGACATTTTGATTTTTGAGCCTTAAGTACGCTGTGTAAGTGTAAGATAACTATTAGAATATGTTTTAATGTTTACGGAGGAATCCTGGATTTACCTTTGAAAAATACTGTTCTTTCGATGAAAGGCTACCTGAGTTCACACCAGATGAAATCAAGAGGATCAAGGGGACACACGATTACTTTGGCCTCAACCATTATTGCTCAGTTCTTTCATATCCAATTGATATGGGAAATCAGCAGGATTATGAAGGTGACAGGTAGGTTGGAATTAAAATAAAAGAAGATGTTAAGTGGAGACTCTCCATGTTCAAAGTGGGCAAGTAATGGAATTAAACCCATTAATAAATGCCTTGGTTTGTTTTTCTGCCCCTTTAAATGACTAAAGAAGGTAGATGTTAAACTATATTTATGACGCATGCCGATCTGCGTCCAATTCAACACCTAGGGGCACTGGAGCCACCCATGACCGCACCTGGCTTGAATCTGGTTCCCCCTGGCTGAAGATTACTCCATTCGGATTTAGGAAACTCCTCAAGTTTATCAAGGATGAGTATGGAAACCCACCTATCTATGTCACTGAGAATGGGGTCTCAGAACGCGGAGCAGTGACGCTGGATGACCCACACAGAAAATACTTCTATGAAAACTACATTAACCAGGCCCTGAAAGGTATAGAACTGTAGGCATTTCATGATTTTGTAAATCTGATTTGAATTAGATTTAATTTCACTAAAAGTTGCCTGTTTTTGACATATGTTGAAGCAGCTGGTTATTGTTGATCTTTCAGCCCATGTTCTGGATGGAGTTGATCTCAGAGGGTATACAGCCTGGTCATTGATGGACAATTTTGAGTGGGCCGCTGGCTACTCAGAGCGATTTGGACTTTTCTATGTGAACCGCTCAGACCCTGACCTTCCTCGCATCCCTAAAAACTCTGCTGCCTGCTATGCTTCCATCATCACCTGCAATGGCTTCCCAGACCCGGCCCTTGGGCCCCATGAGTGTCTAAAGCCTGACCAGGAAGGTAGTGTAATACTACTGATCTTAAAACTGTGGAATTGCCACATCAGTACAAACTCTCTTCACCTTGTTTTTCTCCCACTCTTTAACAGCTACCAGTGCCCCACCTGTCACTGCTCTGCCACTGAACGCTGTGGACTTCTTGGGTCTGGGGCTGTCGTCGGACGATGCTGAAGTTGCACTTTATGTCTTGTTTGCTTTCCTCCTTGTAAGTGTACTTGGCATTATCTTGGCTGTGTGCTGTCTCCTGAAAGCAAGGAAGAAGTCAAAGGGTGCAACGATGGAGTCAGTAAGGATGGAGAAAATGTGAGGTTTGGAGGGAAGTAAAATCTTTTGGCAGCTTTCCCTCTTCCAGATCACAAACATGCACTGCCACGGGCTGTGTTACCTATTTAAGAGCTGAATGAATGAGACTCACCGTCAGGGCTTTGTTAATGTGTGACTTTTTTTTGTTCTAAACTTCAGGAAAACAACAATTCTCAGACTGCTTTGCTTGTAATCAAACTGTGCAGTTAATGACAGTGGCCTCCGTAGCATTGTCCTTTTGAGCTTCAGCAGCTACTGTGGTTCTTCTTTTGATTTTTGTGCTTTCCTTTTTGCTACAATTAATAAAAGAAAATGATAGTTTCAATGACATGTCCCCTGTTTTGTATATGTAATCTTGTGATAACTGTATTGCAAATATTTATCAAACAGAGCAAGAAGTTTACTCTGCCTGTTTTTTAACTTGTGTGTCTATCAGTAAATGGCCTCTGGATGGCGCCAGTAAGTCACTTTTTATTTGGTCTGCAGTTGCCTTCGATTCAAAGCAGCCACACGTTTGTAAAAGACCAAGGACTGATTGGTCCAATGACAGAAACTATGACCCGAAGAGGGTAAATTGATTTAAAAAATTAAACTGTCATTTCACAATTAGCAATACAGCCTTTCCATAATTACATTTTTTTCCCTCACACTGTAACCCACTTCTTGCTGATGCAACACTTACAAAATTTCCCAGAGGAGCCAGTAGAGCACTTAATTTATCCATTTTATAGATTTCTTCTCCATCAACAATAAACTGCCGGGGAGTAAGTTGTCTTTAATTTGAGCACCTTTGCTTAGGGGCACCTCAATAAGGGTTCAATAAGGGCTATTTCCTACCTCGACCTATGCCATCATTATCCAATATGCCTGGGGATTTGAACCATCGACTCTCAGAACACAGCATTGCACCTGTTGCCAGTGTTCCTCCGATGACCTGCGGCTATAAAGCCATCGCAGGCTGCTGTACGGAGGAGCCAGCCAGACATGCCCCTGCATGTTTCTCCCACTCAATAACACGATCCGCACAAACAGCTCTTCCCTGGCAGGGCGCTTTGCTGGGCATCTTCTCTACGCTCCTGCAAGGATACCTGGAACGTCTGGTCTCCAGGGCAACCCGCCCTCTCAACAGGATGTGCGCATTAAGGAACGGTGGGAGTCTGTTCTGCACGTAGATCCTGCTCGGGCTCAGCAGCGTCGATCAACAAGGGGTCTGCTCAATACCTGAAAGCCCAGAGTTTGTCAGGAGGGGGTATGAGTCAGCCTGGAGGAAAACATATCTGTTCATCGTTTTATGAAAGGTTTTTTTAGGTCAGCTTGATTAACTTGCATAAAAGTTTGATGACTTTCACATGTAGGTGTACTTGCCAGTCTGAGGGTTGTAAACACGTATGTATGAGATACTGTTAAGATGCTTGACGTCTGTGCAATAAGTAATACATGACCAATACATGTGGAGTATCCACAGCAGCTGCACCACATTACAATTCATATGATTGAAACTTCAACAAAAAGTAGCCTCAGTCTTATGCGATACTTATATCGTTCATTTTGTTGATGTTTTGTTGTTGAAGTTCAGAATGGATGAGGACAAACACAACGAAATTGAAAATATCTCATATCTATGGAGATACATTGGTTTAACATATTAGCCTCATTATATGTATCGATAACATGTGGAGAGACGACAGTTTGATTACAATTACAAATCCATGGCACACTCATATAGCACTCAAATGTGCCTTATATCACAAATGGAACAAAAATCTGAAGACTTTAATATCTGTAACATATTGCATACATTATGTCTAATAGATGTCATATTGTGCCCTCAAGATGCACTAGTCCCTCATCTGTGTCCATGACAACCTCACATGTGCAGGAAAACAAACACCAGCAATACACCACACACCTGCTGCTCTGCACAACATCTCCATGTGGCAATGGCACAAAGATGAGATTTGATGTTCTGCTTTTAATCAAAGGCTTGCTGGGTGGAGGTCTCCCCTCTGTGTCATGCTGGCAGAGTGATGGTGATTGCAAACTGCTGCATGCCATCTCTGCTCCCTGGTAGGCCCTCTGCCTTTATGGGTGCAAGATGGAACAGTTCTGCACGAGTTTTTCAGAACAAAGGGGGAAAAAGTTGGGACTTTGAGTCCTTTTACTGCTATACTTCCCAGCTGTGTATGGCTGGTAGTTCTATTTTATATTTAGATTTGAGCCTCTAATCCAGTCTGACGCACAATGAGTGCTTAAGTTACACTTCACAAACGCAAAAGAGAAGAGAGGGAGTGTTTTCCACTACTTCCCTGCTTCCAGGAAAGAGTCTGAGATCTTCCTAGTTGAAATACTAGACCAGGAAAACATTATTGTTAAAGAATCATGTGGGATGGGACTTTGGAATCAGAGCCTCCCAAAATGGAGGGGGAATATTTTCATTCCAATAATAGCAATGCGATACTTTAAGAATGTCTCCAGCTGAGCCAAGGCTGTTGAGGCCAGCACCTTCTGCAACACAGATCTTAAGGTTATGCAGGGCGCCGCTCTATTACTGAGCAATTTTATTCAAACGATCACATTTACAAACTTTTGACCTCTGTAGATTTCACAATCAGCTTGTGTCAATTACTCCTACCGACAGTTCTGTGAATCAAAACATACTCAAGACCTGTTACTGGGCAGCTTGTGGCTCATTTGAGTCTCTGTGAACAGTTCACCGCCCTGAACCAAGTTGTTATTACAAATATGGCCTTGACTATTGTAAGTATATCATAAAATTTCGGTTGTGGCGAAGAGTAAGATGGCTATTAACAAATGTGGAATCTGTGGAGAATTAGAGAAATAAATGGTTGTTTGGAATTGTTGTGTCTGCTCCCCATGGCAACGTTCAATGTGGAAGTCCAGGTTAGTGAGCATGTTGCTGTGTGTTACGTTTATGAGTCTAATTAGTGAGGCAAACATCTCCCCCTTTCTCTGCTTCTCATACACACACACACACACACACACACACATACACATACACACAAAATAGTTTCTGGTGCCATGCCACACAGTTTGTCCACTAGAGGGTACTAACAAGATCGTTTTCAGTGACTTATAATAACAGTTTTAATAAGATTATCAAGAACAAGACAAAAAAAGAAAATATACGTAAAACAAATTTGGTCGACCTGGTTAAAGAGTTGGATGTGCTGCTGAAGTTAGTTGTTGTCGCATCTCTTTGCTTTATCTGGGACATGCAGGTCTCACTGATACAGTTAATTTAATAGGACCTATTAAAACAGAACCCTGTCAGCTTGGGGCAAAAAGACATCTGCCACCCAGACACTGGCTTGGCAGCTAAATCAGACCATAAAAAAGTATGCACATCAACCCTAATATCAGGCCTGATGTCAAAGAAAAGCTTTAGTTTTCATATTGAAATAAAACACACATCAGGTAACAGGCTGGTATTGCACTTTAACTGTACAGCAGTTGTTTTAAAGCCAGTTAGAGACCAGTGCTGTGCCGCGGGTAAAATCTCCTGAGGGGATCCCGCTAACCCTGTTTCAAATCACCCTATGCTTTTATTGAGATCATTATCACAAATATTGCCTTTGACAGAATCAATTTCCTTGTTTTGTGCTCTGTGGTGCCATATCGGCTAAATGTTGCATTCTTTCTTGGCGATTCCCACTTCACAGGTCCCTGCATGAAATAAAAGCAGGAATGGAAACTGGAGCAGGAAATTGAAAAGAGGGGTCCTGTTGTGTTGTGGAGACCGCTGTGCCTACTGCTATTTCCTCTGAACATGCCAGTCTCATACACTCACCAGATGTATGTGTGCCCTCTCTAATAATCCTCACAGTCCTTGAGGGGGGAATTCTGGTCAGGCGCGTGATTGCCATACAAGCCCCGTTTAAAAGGAAGATTCGTTTTTTATTGTCGGGGCACGGACATGACTATAAAACACCATTTGGAGAGATTTGGTCCATCTTGGCCCATTCCTTGTGCAGCCTGATGTGGCTGTAGCACTTTGAGGAGATGCACAGGATGGTGCACAACAGCTGGCATCCAGCTTAGCCTGTCTGTGGCTTAGCGGCTGCTCACCAGTGTTTACTGGGTGCCAAAACCAGTTTAGAGTCTCCGCAGATGATAACACTTCATTTTGAGAGGTGAGCAAAAAGTAGTCTGTCTTGGTCTCTTCATTTCTTCTCGCAGTTGTTTGATGTATTTTGTTACAGAAATAATGCATAATATTGTGATATTGTAAAAAGAAATCCATTTTGGACAAAGGTTTCATTTTGCTTTTGAATCTGCAAAACTACTCAATGAAATCCCAGACAAGCCCCACGCAATCCCAGTGGTTGACTCTTCACGTCTGATAAGATCATTGCAAAGTCACTGTGCTTCTCCCGCTCGCAGACCGGGCTTCAGCGGGCTGGCAGCCTGGCTTGTTTGGAGATCCTAATTAGGTCTGGCTGTCTGCGGTGCCACCGGTCTCCAGGAAACAATTAGCAACATTCCCACCATGACAGGATGCAGTCCGCCATTCTTCTGCTGGGCTTACTCGTCCCGCTGAGAGGAACCTGAGCTGTCGCAGCTGCCGTCGCCGCCGCTATCGCCACTATCGCCACTATCGCCGCTATCGCCTCGCTCTGGGAGACAAACAAATAAACAAACAAGATAGCGAGATAGTGGCCGCTTTCACAAGTCCTCCGTGCAAGTGTCACAGTCTGGTTCACCTCATTCGTCTCTCATTTGTCGAGAAATGTGTGCCTTTCTTTCACTTTTACTGCTACTTTCTGTGTCAGACATTCCTACAGTCCTACAACAATCTTGAAGTTTAATGTTTTCCACTCGGGCATGCTTTCATGACTGGTTACAGTTAGATCAAGTCGAGATTTTTCAGCTCCACTCCCCTTTAATGTATTGAGGGAGGAGGAGCAAAACCGGCAGCAAACAAGACTGATATGTTGATATGTGCTGAGTAACAGTATTGTCGGTCCACCTCTCTGAATGTGATTGGAGGCTCCGAGTCAGCTGGTCAGTGAGCAGCTGATGAATGAGCCGCTCATGGTAAATCATGTTTGAAGCATCAGGTGGTGTAAATGTGACTTTGCTTTTCAGCCTCTATGCACAATAACCAGATTATGACCGCTGGACACGAGCATGTACATTAACGGACTGTTGAGTCATTTGTTTCATTGTCAAATCAAGCAAATTCTGGTTCTTCTTCTTATTTATGCATTTGTCACATGGTGCACACAACACCACAGCTGGTCAACTTCTTCTTCCAGACACTTGTAAATCCCCTAAGTAACCTTGTGAGCGTTTGGGTTTTGCCTGGCATAAGTATGCAAAATATGTGAGTAAAGGGAGCAGTACCAGCAGAGGGAGATGATGACAGCCATAAAACACAAAAACTACATCTACATCTGGATGGAGAAACCTCACAAAAATCCAAACAAAATCCAAAGGTGTCCAGCTGTTGTTTCCTAAACAAGCCTTATCTTCTTTACCCATTGTTCTAATTTTGCTGTGCATTTAAGCTACTGTAAACCTGAGCATGGAACAAGAGAAGTCGATGCATAAAACAGGGTGTTTGAACGTTGGATTGGCAGGTCTTGGTGCAGTGTTCCTCCTCTTACTCACTCACCACATGTTTTTCTCGCTCTATCACTGTGCAAGTATGTAAAACATGGAAAACGGAAAAAGTGAAACTGGATTCTGAAGACTTTTTTTTTTATTTTAGCACAGTCAGTCGACTCCAGATGACTCACTAACTGACTCATTTGCCATTCACTGGCTCCGCCGCTACACACCGGTCAGACGGAGTCAAATGCAGTTAAACTGAATCAATGCAGGGTGTGTGTCATATTTTCAATAACCCAAGATAACCCAAGATGGAACCATTCACCAAACATAAATAATATCCTCGTAGCTCAAACCTAATCACATGTGGGACTCTGATCTCCACTGTCATCTCCCCGTGGTATCACATGAATGTCACACTTCCAGGACCAAAGACAAAAGGCCAGTTAGCCAGACAACACTTGTGTTTCCTGGAAAGTTCTTTCAATTTTTCCCATTGCAAATTAACAGATCATATTCAGTATGTCATAAAGCACAGTGAAACTTTGCACAAACAAACTTGGAGCAGAATACAAACCACTGTCTGCTAGGGAACCTTCACTAGAAGACTGACAAATACGAGATACAACAGTCCATCGCAGGGTACACACACCGCTCCATCTCAAACTCACACATAGGATATGGCTTTAAAAATCAATTCAATATATGGTCCACTATGGATAGTGGATGTATCAGACAGTAAACTAATAAGAACGGATACGACACTCAATTTTAGCAAGAAGGCAAGGAAGCTATGGCTGTGAGTGATTTAAAGTCTCCAATTGATCTTAATGCATGTCTTGGGGATGTAGGAGAAAACTGAAGTACTGCAAACTCCACACAGGAAGGACCCTGACCAGGACTCCAGCCAAGGACCTTCTTGCTGTGAGGCGACAGCCGTTTTTTTTCTTTGCAAATATTTTGATGCTGTCCATCCCAAAAGTCCTCTCACAGATAGCAGCCCCAGTAAGAGCCTCTGGTTGATCCTGTCACGTTGAAACTAAACAACGCAGCACAACTTTCTCAGCTGGTTCCACTAGTCAACCTTAACGATCAGTGCTAAAGCTAATTAGCCAGTGTCAGCATGCGAGCACACAAACAAAGATGGTGACCATGGTAAACATTACCTGCTGAGCGTCAGCATGTCAGCTTTTTCATTATGAGCATGTTAGCGCAGTGGTATTCGTATTAAGCAGTGCACTGCTGTGCCTAAGTACAGATGCTGCCATGAGCGGGAGACGGGGAAGAAGGAATGAGAGTGAACTAACTCTGCACTTGTGGTGGTGATAACACAGAGCTAACTAGATCAGCTAGACATCTCTGACAGACTGCTCAAATGAGGCTACTTGCTGAAGCATGGGGTTCAACCACGCTGTGAAAAGCAGTTCTCTGCTTAATTGCCATTCTTGGTTTGAAAAAAAAAAGAAAGAAGACAATCAAGATGTTTCAAGGAACTCTACATTAAAAGTTCTTTTCGGCGAAGAAATGGAATAAATGAGTTTAAATGTCACCGGGGAACATTGTAATTAGGAGTGAGAGGTACACGGGGCCCGGTGGATTTTACTGTTGACTGGAGTGCATGGTTCAATTCCCCACAGGTGCCTCACTGTGTTTCTTCTGAGCTCTGAGGTGAACACAACATGGTTTATAGAGCGGCGGAGTCCTGTAGAATCACATCTGTACAAAAGCACAAAATATTATGCAAGGGAAAAAGAAACAAAACAAAAAAACAAAAAACATAATTAACTTCACCATAATGTCGGTAAATGTCCTCTGTCAAGTGTGTTGAGCTTGTGTTAGTGTAATGTTATTTCTACTGGGCGTGTGCAGGGAGTATTAAATGCCTGCAGTTTTATAATTATGCAAAAAAGCGTGCACGGTGGAGTGTGTGCAGGTGTATATTAGTGAACTTCCTGTGTGATTAGCTGGGGAGGTGAATCATGCAGGTGGGCAGAGTGGCTCTTATTTTTAAAGGTCACCCAATAAGACAATCAGGCACTGATTTTGAGTTTTGTGCACATACATAGAAAACTGTGGCATTTGGAGAGGGAACAAGGCACATCTGTCAGATCACAGTGTTTTAAATCCTTCCATTTGTGACATTTAAGGGTCATTTTAAAGACACAAATGATAGAATAAAATTAGATTAGATAAGAACTTGATTCATTCATACCCCATGGATTCAGCTACTAAACAGAGCATTTGAACAGATTATTTTTTGTGAAGTTGCTGCCTGGATGGAAACTTTTTCGCAGGGTTTTTATACATTCAAAACTCTTTACATATTTATCAAGAGATCACTAAATTTATAATGCGCAGCAAAGGATTAAACAAGGGCGTGTTTATGAGACACAAAGGCTCCCCTGACATCTCTGTGATTCAGATTATACATGGATGAATTAATGCAAACGCCATCTGCACTGTACTGTACTATGCTGTACAAGCCAGCAACAAAACCAGCACAATGTGACTCTTTATCCACTGGGTTTAAGTACACAGCCCCAGTTATGTAATCGATGATAATCCGCTGTTGCCATAGCGATGCTGCTCACAACTGGCGCGGAGATTGCACTGAGGGGAGAGTAAGAATCAAAGCTCCTTTTCCACCTCGCTGTCATTCCTCGAGCTTTCTCTCTCTCTCTGTGTTTGTTTAGGTGTGTGTGTGTGTGCGTGAGTGAGTGTGTATGCTGATGTGTTGGTGTTGTCGGTGGATTAGAGCCGAGTCCTGTTTATCACACTGTCACAGGACTTTGACGCTGCTGGGAGTGTTCTCCACACCTCTTAAGTCCCCCGTCGGATGTTCCTGAGCGGCATTGTTGTGAGGGGTTTGTGATCGAGAGAGAGAGAGAGAGAGGGAGAGAGAGAGAGAGAGGGAGGGAGAGAGAGGGAGAGAGAGGGAGAGGTCCTGAGCATTTCCTGTGAAGCTTGAGACACACAAAGTGTACAACATGTGCCAGCTTCAGGTTCTGTAGGGGGGGGCAAAAAGTTGCTGTAGCAGAACAAGAGGATTGTTACGACTCCCGAAACAAGCAGGCGCCTAATCCACCGCAATGGCACATTTCATCTAGTGTTGAACTCTTAAGCCCGATCTAATGAAAAGCACAAGATAAAGTGCGTCGTGGAAAGCGAGAAGCAAACCGTTCCGCTTCCGCTGCAAATCTAGGAGGGATTATTTTTGCTTGCTCACTATGGGTGCGGGTTGAATTGAGCATCTGTGTGGCCGACAGAGCCGAACGGATGTTAGAGTCTGCCCTCGTCTTCACGTTGGGTCAGCGGAGAGCAGGGGTGTGAGACGACCTAGGATAAGTAGGATGGAGAGGCCTCCGAGAAAGTTATTTAATCTGTCTCCGGTCAATGCAGATGAAATGGCACGTCACAGCAAAGAAACAGACGCAGGATGTGCGAATCCTCCCAGGAAGCACAACACGACTTGAATATGGGAAACGTGGGCATCATGTGCCAATGGGGTCTCGTGTACCGCAGTGAAAAATGGAGACCAAGAGGAAGAGAGAGACCAAGGATGAAAGACAGAGAGAGACGGTAACAGTCATCAGAGGCGTCCTCGACATCAGGAGACCCACGAGAGATGAAGCCGCGTACATCTGAACCACTGCCACCGCGCCGGGCTTTGGCTTAACAGGATTGGCTGGTGTGTTGTGGCTTGGAAACCATTAATCCCTCTTATCCACTTACTGCACCTTAAACTGTGGAGGAAGAATTGTCGCTATCTGCCGGTTATCCCTTCTTTAAACCTGCGGCAGGGGCTTCGCATTACATCCAAAACCACTTAAGTGTGTTCTTACGGACCTTTGAATTGCCTTCCTCGGCTCGAGCCGTTTGTGTTGGTTGGCGTTACCTTTGTGTCGCATTGTGCTGCGTTACATTCTGTTTTAAAAAGCGTTCCCGAAACCACCGGATCCACCTTTTCCTTGATGTTGTTTTATTTTCATCATCCTTTTATCCTTTGTTCTGCTCACAGATCAACCGTCTGTGGACTGTGGATTTACAGTACTGTAATCTTCTCCTACAGTGATATTGTCCATATTGTAGTGGTTTTGTGGGAAGTGGGGCCTGTGTGTGGTTTACCTGATCTTTCCTTGTTCTGGAAGCTTTCCTGTGGTCTCACGGTCCACAACAGTTTCCTCTAATGGGTTTAAACACTTTATCCCGCCTGTGGAATAGCATTCTGAACCAGGCAACTAAATGCTTTGTATAAATATCTTATGTCAAAAGATGGAAATAACATTTGGTGGCAAAGGAAGACAAATTTATCCCGTCTGAAAGAAAATACCACGGTTTTAAATCTGCAATAGAGGCAAGGGAAAAAAAAGGGATGCATGTTAAAAAATCCAGGCATGAATCACCTCAAGGCAAGACTGACCTTGGTTTGACTCCTGGTAGAGTTTGTGTGGAGACTCAAATGGACTGTGAATGGACTACGATCAGTCCAAGGTCCAAAATGGTCCAAAATGTCCACTTTCTGTTTTAATATCCATAAAATGCTTTGAGCTGACAGCTAAACAAATCCCAGCCTGCAGACCTCTTACTCACTGATTGACCTGAAACCACCACTATTCAATTATGCAGACCTTGCATACCTGTGGCTACACCCTCCAACATCTAAACTCAAAAAGATTTGCAACATCTTGGTAAAAATCACTTGAATCTGACAGAAAGTTATCTCCAGGCTGGGCCAGCAGGCCAAATCAATGCACTAAGCATTCATGACAGAAAGGACTAAAACCCATGGCCCTAATTAAGTTATGGGGATGCACAAACACACGCCCTGTTAGCCTTTTTTCCCTTAGTCTGTGGGTGGCTGAAATCTTCAAATTAAATAAGATAATGGAAAAGAGGAACATTATTAGATTATTCCAAAAGGGTTACAAGTAAAACCCTCTTCTCAGACAGCAGTTTATCACTGTACCAGCAGTTTTCCACTGTACTTATATCGTGTCGGCCACATTTGCATGGCCCCGGCATCTACCCCGCTGCCCGGGCCCGCTGTGAATCGCATTAGCCTACAGAGTGCGAATGTGCCAACGTTAGCTTATCTCCTGAAAGATAATGCGGTGCTCTCTCAGGAGAACGCTCAGCTATCGTGGGTTTGAAAGAAATGATCTTCCCGTCATAACACGCAGGAAATCCATCCACTGCTGTCAAAGCAATATTACAATGAAGGCTCACAGCGCAAGTTTCCTGCAGCTCTCGGATGACTGGGGAGCTCCAGCAGGAATATACCAGTCACGTTTGGGAGAAAAGCAGATAGATTTGATGTAGCAGGTGTTCTTAAAGGCCTTTATTGGCATTTGCTTCTGCCAGGAGAGAGGAATTACTTGAGGCTTATTGGCATTTTGCTGCATTAAAGACAAAATGACAAAATTGTCTCTTATTTTTTCGACATAAACTAAGACAATGGCTTTTATGGCAGTTCGTAATCATCTGGTCCATCTGCTGAAGATTTCTGGCAAATCTCAAAGCGGATTGCAGTTTCTATTCTTTCTCTCTCAGTGTTATTGCTCCACTAAAAGTGTTAATAATCCTTGAGTAAAAGCTGTAAGGTGATAAATCAACAATTATCATCATGATGAAACAATCCCTATGACACATTGTTATGGCCCATTTATTTACTTGAGGAGACAGAGTGACACTTTGATTTCCCTCTTCAGTCTCGTGAAGCTTCGTTACTGTAAAAATGAAAGATGGGTTTGATTTTCAGTCAACAAAACCTGCACTTGTCAAAGCATCTTAACAGTTATGTATTTATTCTCTTCTGGAGGCTGGAGTGAAGTGCAAGTAAAAGTAAAAGTCACAATATTTACTTCGGCAGTTTCACAGGAGCCAGTGAAAAAGTACTATTGTGGAGACTGGAGTCGGTAAAGTTTATGCTGACATCACTTTGTTGAATGAAAACAATATGTCAAACCATACAGCGTAGCTGCGGGGTCCCTACCAACACCATTCAGGTTTGTCATGGTATTTAGGTTTCTCTTTTTTCTTCTATTCCAGGGAGCTCAAATTTCCAATAAAAGCCTCATTTCCTGTCATTCTTTTTTTTCTTCCAGAAGCCCAGACGGGTGTCACCAGTGCTGACAACACTGACAAGACGAGTGTCAGCACAAGTGAGAAAAAGTCTCTCTCGTCACATTTGCCTGTCACTCAAACTCGAAAGAAATAATAAAAAAACTCTCTCTTTTTGTCAAACACTGTCATCCTGGCACTTTACAAAGTGCTTGGTAAAAACTTCAACCGTAGTGTTGGATTTATTTCAGGAGCCACACATGGGACTCCAGGAGGCAGCACTTTTAATGAAACATGCCCGCTAAGTAGACACCAGAGTAGGTCGATTGCCACACGTTCCCAGGGCAACATGAAAGACCTTTCACACTTTGTCATTACATGTTCAACAATTTAAAGTCATTTCGGATGAAGTGAAAACACCCATCCACTATCTTACCCACTCTGTACCTTGATAGTGTCGCAGAGGTCTGCTGGAGCGGTGCACACAGGTCGAGGGCTGGGAATTCTTCCATCACAGAGCACACAAGTCCCCGATCGACCTTCACCCCATGTCTGAAAAAACACAAATGTCTTAAAACAGACAGTCCAACATTGCGAGGCAGTGTTGTTTCTGTCCATTCTTATTTCAGATCCTCTATTGATCCCGGGTGGGACATTAGGCCTCTGCGTTTAACAGCGAGGGCAGTGGGCAGCAGCCGCTGCAGCGCCCAGGGAGCAGTTTGGTGCCATTTGGTGCCGCACACTTCAGCTGAGGGAGGTAAGGGTGATCCTCAATTTCCTGCCAGGATTGATCGACCATACCTACTCTGCTGTACCTACCCATCGAATTCTCCAACCCTACTTCTGCTTCTCCAACCTTTAGTTCCCTCAATCATCTCTGAATACCTCCACGTCTGTGTACATACAGCCTTTTGTAAAATACATGACTTGAACCTTTGTGGTCAATTATATCATATAAATAATCTGGGTGAACATTAATTCCAGGTGTTGTTAGGTCAAATGAAGCCTAAATCCTTTTGTCTGTAAGGGATTTGTTATCTCTGGACTCTGTGCTGTGTGTGACGAGTGTGCCTCCAGGTTTACAGTCTTCTATTGATGTTACCTTGAACACCGTGGGTAGACAACAATTCACGTCTTTTATTTCACATGTCAGTCATACCCTGTGGGCAGGGCCCTGTCGGTTGAGCCGCGGTGACAGCTGAATCACTACTCTGTGTCGTCTGTTTCCCAAACAAACCGACATAATGTAAATTTATGCTGGCTCTGTCAGGAGAGAGCTGCATAATGGAGGATCATTTTACCCATAAATACAATTCAAAAGGAAATGGAAAAGTGAAAGAGAAGGTTTTCCTCTATTACTACAGATAATTTGAATATAATTGCATTTTGGTCACAACAATCAGGGCCTAGTTCTGCCGGCGGTGAATGAAGCATGTGATATTTTGGCGCCAAGCACATGTTGCTTGAGTGCATGAGTGGTTTCATTTACATGTGGAACCACAAAAGAAAAAAAAAGTTATTTTAGGTCTAAAATGAGGCTAAGAAGTTGAATGGATAACAGATATCTCACTACCACTTCCTGTCTCTGTTACATCATCGGCTCACTGCTAATTTGATGTCAGGAACAGGAACGGAGAAAGCTCCATGCAGCGAATGCACTGCATTGTTTAGAGCGGAAATGTTCATACGCTAATTTAATCTGACACCCCAAGGCCAGGGGATGCATTTAAAGTGGCACCAAAACAGCATTCAGGACGTGTGGATTCTCACAGTATCTGTTGTCCACTGCCGCTGTATGTAGTGATTCAGAGGCTTTTCTTTCAGTTCATTAAAACCCTGCAGCCTTCTCAAGAAAGCAGGACGGATATGTTAACAAATCTGATTTGAGAAGTGCCAGAGCACAGTGCCATTACACTCAGCGTCCACTGTGGTCACCCTCATCAAATTACACGCTGCACACTAGACTGCTGCAATATAGCAACACACACACACATGCACACGCACACCTCCACAGGCCTCAGACAATGCCATGCTTATACAGGAGAAGCTTCGTGCAAGAAGTTTCCCTTTATCAGCTGAGTCTGTCGTTGTCACGCAGCAATGTGGTAGACCGAGAGCACGTTTATTAACCACCACGCCCCATACGCCATATCTCACATCAGCCGGCCCTTTTGCACTTTGCTGTATTGCACAGGCATAAACCTAAATAGCAGGTATGTGTCGAGTTGCCGACACATAACAACGACTTATAGTGTTATTGCGAAAGGAACTTTGGGACGAGAGACACTGACTTAAATGTGCACTCAGCTAAAAGCCAAACGACGTACATTATGCAACCTGACCCCCCCCCTCAAAAAAAAAACAATGGCACACTGTTACAGGAAATGTACCATGCGGTTCTTTGAAATCAATCTATAGAAATACCTCTGATTGTGCGCGTGGCGCAAGACGAGCTTTAACTGACAAGAAAAATAATGCAGCCTTACAGCTCCGTTCTTCTCAGACAGCCATTAGAGACCTTGTGGAAAAACAAGAATAGTTCAGTATAAGTATAGCTCATCGCTTGCATAAAAAAAACAACAAAGCCAAGAATTTCTGCATGAAACACACTGGCAGAGTTACATCACGGTTCGGAGTGATGGACAGGAAAATGGTCTTAATAAAATCTTTTGTAATTGCCCCTGGAGCCGCTGCTGCTGTATGGTACTGGATGCTGTGGCATCCACTGCGAGCCGTCTCTGCCTCCATTAGACAAACCCTGGATGCATCCCATTTCACACCGCCGCGGCCCAGCGTCAGAGAACACTTATTATGCTGTCAGCGGTATCTGCTGCAGAGGGGCGAGTGGCTGGGTTGAGTTGTCCCATCTCTGTTCCCATCAGCTTTCTTTGCTCGCTAATGTGGACAGGCCCACTGTAGTGGATGCTTATTATGCTGTCAGTGTGTTTCTTTGCAGAGCGGCCCCGCTGCCTTTGACTTGTTGCGTTTCTTCTCGGATGTGGCCCCCCACCCACACCCACACCACTCTTAAAACCATGGTGTCGGCGTTTACAAAATCCCCCGGCCTTACTGCTGCTCCATTTGTGGCAGCATCAGGTGTCCTTTGAAGTCCGACATTAATGCGGTGCACCGTTGTGCTGTGGACCAACGTGAAGCACCCGCTCTGAGCACGTACCGAGCACTGCAGGGTATCGAGACACACGTAACTGCAATTTATCACATTTCTGCGCCATTTTGTCATATTAACTTCCGTCTTATCTCCTCTATTTTGCTTTCAATCTCCATGAGTGAGCGCTCCTCTATGTGGGGGACGTCTTTGCAGGTTCGGCTTTTATTGTGTCTTTATTGTTTTCCCCTCCATCAGCTTCGGGCTGTGCATTTGGACGATGAGCTACAGATGCACAACTCCCTACTCTATTTCACCCAGCTAATTAAAGCTGTTTTCCCATTTTGTTTCCCTTGATATTGTGCTATTTGTAATGTACCATGTGCGTTACGTCTGTTTATTAAAATATGAGGGATGAGTTGCTATCTTTCAAATCCACATTTTAAGATATTTGTAACGTACCAGTATTGTAGCAGCCACATATACACACACACAGAAACGTAGTTTTGGGTTTGTTTTCTTGTTGAAATATTGATTATGCCCAACATGGACAACATTCTCAGCCTGTTCATAAGCACTCTTACATTATACATTATGGAGATGCAACATAAAAACAAGGAAATCCACTGAGAATGGGAATTTCCCATCATTCAGTGTCACATTACATTGTAAGCCTGCTCCGGCTATTGTGTAATGGGACTGACGGGAAAGCTTGTCAACATCAAAGACCCGTTTATAAGAGGAAGTTCACTCTTGAGTTTCACCTTACAAAATGGAAGAATCTGTATTTGTGCCAAGGAACAAGGAAAGCGTTGCCATGATTTCCCAGAGTGCTGACAACTTGACATCAACGACAACTCAATGTTTTGTCTCTGAGCCGTTTGCTGCACCTGCCAGATCCGGAAGATGTGGTAGATGGAGTGAAAATAAAGACAACCACATCATAAGGTATTACAAAAGTATGATGCTTCTGGTTTCCAGATGATGACCCGGTGCCTTAGATAGAGATCTACCTTTACTTTTACATTTGGGTGAGAATGACGCAATCCCGCTTTCCGCCAAGTTTCTGTTTGGGCCCATTGCCCTACACAGCGTGTCTATGCGCCTACGAGTCCAGACACGCTGCCTGCAGTTGTGGAGAATCTTTCTGGAAAAATGTTACTGGGGAAAATCGGCAAATGAAGCAGAGGAAGGTGAGGCAGAGCAATGCAACACCAGGAAACGGACGGAGATGATGTGATAACAAAAAGAAAAAAAGCTCCATGAGCATGGTTTGCTTGTAACATGTAGCTTGTGTCATGCATATGAGGTTTTGATGAAGGCTGAGCTTAGCTGGAAAAGTTGATCATAGTCATATACATATATTGAAGTACAGGGTTTTTTTGGGTTTTTTTTTTTAGGGTTTTAGGGTTGTTGGCTGATGCTTTTACCGTATCAGTATCTTCGCACTTCCTGTTCATCTCACTTTCAGAATGACATCTGATGTTTTTCTACTTCCTTTGCAAAGGGCAAGACTATTTTTTTGAAAGACTTAATTCCACTAAATGATAACAAACCGCTTCCTATACAAGGCAGCTCATTATCAGGTGAAACCGAAGATGATCAGACAGTTTTAGGCTGCTTTTAATTAGCTGAGCAGAGTATTTTAGCTCTGACATAAGAATGGACTGACAGCCAGCAGAGGCTCGACAGCCACGCTTTGTTGACACCAAGAGGGAGATATTCCAGCTGTCAGGAATTCCTGACGTCTCCGACTCGTAATTACAAACTTGGAGGCTGACGGTGAAGTTTTTCTGACTTGGCTGCTTGTAATTACACTTTGACAACCAGTGAGCTGTCAGTCGCATCTGATGCTGATAAGGTTTGAGTGAGTAATGGAAGGAAATACGTATTTCTCTGAAGCCGAAGCTTGAACCCAGCCAATTTAGACACAGATAGTCAAATTGCAGTTTTCAAGCGCTTACCCTTTAAAAATGTATTGCCAGAGAAAACATGTTACAGTGTCATTATGCTATTACCATGTAAGATAGAGGAAATGCAAGTTTTTGTTCACAGTCGTGATATTACTGAGGTAAAGCTGAAAGCGAAACAGATGTGATATGTGAAAACAACATCATATTTGAACCAAACGTGAGTGATAGTGATACCACAGGTGTTAAAAGTAGAACTTATTGAACAGGACAGAACTAAGAAACACTCACCCAAGTGTTGTGGGGGGTCTGCTGGAACCAATCAGGAGCACACATCGAGCAAAGGCAGGGAATACAGCCTGGACACACGTTATCTCTCACACTCTCTAAATATGCATGTTTTGGCATATGGGAGAAAACCAATGCATGGGATCATGCATGAATGAGTTCCCTCACTGGAATTTGAACCAAGGTCCTTCATTTTGTGCTAACCACTCATCCACTGTGGAAATGAATTCCATACTTCCATAATTCCGGTCCATGCTGATTTTTTGTAGTCACAAGAAGAAGAAGAAATAATCGACTGTAGACTGAGAGGGGGACGGACACCTATGGGACCTACTATGTGAGAGTGAAATTCATTCATTCATTCAATTCATTCATCCCTGACGTCATCCCTCGCACAGCTGTCAGTCATCAGACCCCGCCCCCTACGGAAGCCCAGCGGCTCGTTATGTGACTCCCTCATACGGCGGAGCAGCCTTCGGTTCAATGATTTTTTTTTCTCTTCTTCTTTCTCTGACATAACCGACGGGTCCTAAAACCCCAACCGTGTGGATGCTGACGCCTGGCAGGACACATCCAGACTGTCTTTGAAGGTACAGTTCACCGCTCCAGGCTGTGTCAGCACCGCCGGGACGCGTGTCCGGAGCGGGGACTCGGGTCAGAAATTCTGTTTGAGCTTCTTTTTTTTCCCCTCTCTTTTTTTTATATATATATGTTTTACCTCTGTCAGAGTCCAACCTGAGCTGCTGTCTTCTCGCTATCCTGCCTCACTTCGTCCCCGTCTGCGCGTCTTTCCGCGCGGCGTCGCGACGTCTCTTTGAAGTCTGTCGCGTCCTCGCGACTTTGCTGCAGTTGCTCGCTTTGAACTTTTAACTCTCTCCCCTGTTTGACGGCTCCACTGTCACGTCTGGGAAATACGCGCTTTCTCTTTCCAACCCCGACACTGTCACTTCTCCAACTTTTTCTCCCTGTTTTCTTTTTTTTTTTTCGCCTTGTGCAGCGCAGCTGGGTTATTGTTTTCCTCTGGAGCAAAGAGCTACCAGATGTAGTTGTCACCAGGTTGTTTTTCTTTCCAGTAAACTACGTCAAACGTTTAGAGGAACTGTACCGGCGCAGAAAACCCCACACAGAAGTTGTGTTGCAGTGATCTATAACCTCAGCTGCGCTCAAAAAATAATATATTAGCCTTTGGATATACGTGTGTGTGTGTGTGTGTGTGTGTGTGTGTGTGTGTGGTGGAGGAGGTTTCTGCTGGGGTTGCACCGCTGCCTCCACAGTGTAAACTAAAAAAAAAAAAAAAGAAAGCAGGAGCAGGACTCCAGCTCCAGCTCATTTTTAAAAGGGCTTGAAAGGTGTTTTGCGCCGCATGTTGTTGTGAGTGGCGCTCAGAGGAAAGCCAAACAGCTGACTGCTGATTGATACGTGAAAGCCAAACTGGATCTAGGCTCACAGGGTTTTTGTCCTTCAGACGGTAATAAACCAGATTTACTTGAGGAACTGTTTCATGAGACAGTGTCGCCCTCTCTATCTCACTTGTTTTGTCCAGGGTGTCATGAGGTTGTCAGTTCACAGGGTACACACACACACACACGCGCATACACACACACACACACAAACTCACTTTTCAGGGGATTTTAAAGGGGATTTGAGTCTCCAGTCCACCTAAACATGCACATTTTTGGTCTGGACACATGCAGAACATGAAAAAATCCAACCAGGATTTGAACTGGGGACCTTCTTGTTCCATTGTTCACCAAAACACCATGTCTCACAATCTCTGTTTCATTTTTTGTGAAAATACAGTAGGGACCAGACTTGGGCTCATTTGGGTGAATGTGGTTAAGGTTGACCCCTTTTGATCCAGACCTGCTCTGATGTGGCTCTGGACCAGATGCGAAGGAAACTAACATTGAAGTTTCTCATTTTCACCAACAGAGTAAAGGTCTCACAAATCCGAGCCTGTGATTTATCCTCTGGCTTAATCCGGTCCAGATTTGAGAAGTTTTTAGTGAGGCGGTGTAAGACCTGGTCCAATTAGGTCAGAATGTAGGGTGGGGGGAAAAAACACACACAATGGAATCGCCTTTTTTGTGTTTCCGTGTATGAAGTTTTATCAAATCTACACAAGGCTATAGTGACAGTTTTAGAGCATCGAGATGTGGGTTACTGTCTGGATGGAAATGAGATGATGAAATTTTAAAGGTGACCTAGATTAGGTGGAGAGTTTATCCTCGTTCTGTGGTATTATCATAGAAGCTATGGAACATTGGTTTCATCAGAAATGCCTCATGCTTTTTTCCAAGCCCATTTGCAGTCCTATTTTTAGATGTGGGAACATTGCAGTCTGTTTCATTTTTCATGCTTATCGGGGACTATACACTGATTGGCTCCTCTCTTGCCACATGAACGATCACGTGACTTTACGTTTTGTGTTAAACAACAGAGCTTAACAACTTTTTCCTGAACTAAGAGGTAACTGGGGGTGCATTTAGGGACACTGACACACAGACATTTCATCAGAAACTGCTGCCTCACAGTCGTGTGCATTCATTTATGTAGGTACCTGCATAGAGGCTGGTATGCACTCATTATTTTGGAGGTGGAGGTTGGTATTCTCCACGTCATTCTCATATTTTACATCACATAACGTCTCTGTTCAGAATCTCTTCGATTTATGCCTGAATAAGGGAGTGATGATGTTTTTGGACATGCTCAGCGTCTTTGGCCTTGTGTAGACTGTCATTATTCAGCAAGGTCAAGGTAAAACTGTTTTCTTTTTCAGTCCAGAGCACCTTAAAACAAGGCTGTCCAACAAGCTTCCCTTAAATCTTGCCTGTTGCCAAATGGAGGCAGCGGATTGGTGTCGCGGCAGGCCTGCACCTCCACAGACGGAAACTGTTCCTCTCAGCCTTACGAGCTCTGGAGGAGTGCTCCTGCTGGCTCGTAAACTCCAGGCCCCACAGGAACAAGGTCGCTGCAGCCCACAAGAAAAAAAAAGAAAAGAGGGAGAGAATTGGGTTAGAGTGAGGGATGACTCCTCTGAGAGCAGTGCCCTGATCTGAGCAGGAATCAACGTTGTGCCTGTTATTTACCTCTCTGTTCGGTTGGGCATTTCCTTGGCCTCCTGCCACAGAGGAGAACTATATCTTAGCTCCATTACAGCTGATGTTAGGAGGTGTTGAAGTGAGTGAGAGGCTGGAGATTCACGGCCCGTGCAGTCAAAACTAAGGCTTCTCTAACTGTTAAAAGCTTCAAAAAGTCCTGAAACGCTTATTGGTCACATATAGTTGTTGACTATGTTAGGTGTTGTGGCATCACTGCTATTGAACTGATGTATTTTGATCTAGTTTATCTTATCTTAATACTCCTTGACCTTCCTACAGCATAAACTATTGTATTTCACCATACAAATGTATAGCAAGGTACAGCAGGAGTCGTTGGGGGCGGGACTGAGCCTCTACTCTCTTTCTGCCCCGCTTCATTAGTCAGTGGAAACATCTTTTTAGTGTCTATTGATTGAAGAAGATATTGCATCCACGGGGAAGTCTCTTTGCATTTACCTCATGTATGATTTAGTGAAGACACACACTAAATGTGAACACGCCCAGAGCACTTGGGGAGCAGTTTGGGTTCTGTACCTTGCTCGAGGACACTTCAGCCATGGGTGATGTTTCCTGCTGGGATTGAGGAACGAACTTGCAACAATACATTTACAAACCCTGTGCTCTGCCTAAATTTGCTGCCATCACTCAGAAATATATCTCTCACAAAATTATTTTCTTCTACTCTTATTTTTGTAATCTTTATATGATATGTTTGGGGTAATGTTTGCAGCTCAGAAGCACTGAGCTGGACAAGGGGAGCATGTTTTGATACTGTATTAAAACATATTCATTTTAGATTTCGGGGGTTGCAGATTTTGATAGTGTCAGTAAGTTTCCACTGTGTCAACAGCAAGGTTGCACTGGGTTACAGGTCTGGAAATGACCCAGTATTGTTGGTCTGTGCATGGGAATTTCCACATTGAAGGCATGATCCTAGCTCATAGCACAAGGGATTAGAAGCTGTCAAACAATCAAAGCTCGACATGAATAAAGGAACTGGTCCTGACTAAGACAGAACTTTCTGCCCAGCCATGGTTCAGTCAGGCTCTTCCTGGAACTGGAAACAAGAACAAAAGCAAAACAGAATTCGGACGCGTCTCAGGTTTTGCTACCTGCTGCAGTAATAATATTACCATAGTGCAACATGTTGAATCTGTTCAGTTGTTTTTCTCCACTCATTCAAACTGTGACAGGAGGCCACCTGTTGATTTGGTAACAAGCTGAAGTCAGATGCTGTGTCGTCCACAAACAAATCGGTTGGCAGA
Organism: Karalla daura; assembly: GCA_029224185.1. Lineage (NCBI taxonomy): Eukaryota > Metazoa > Chordata > Actinopteri > Chaetodontiformes > Leiognathidae > Karalla > Karalla daura. Next base: position 5,463,085 of record CM055202.1, read on the forward strand.
TGTGGTTCACGGATACGTGAGGACGGCAGGACGTGCTCGGATCCGAGCCAGCTGTCGCTGCCGTTGCAGGAATGACTTTTTATAGCGTAGCGCTCAAATGATTGACAGGAGGCTGGATTCAGATTGACTGTCACTGCTGTTTTCCATCATTGAGTGGATGGTTGAGAGGCCAGGCTTCAAGTCTGAAAGCTGCATGCGAGGGTTTGATGTAAAAAAAGAAAAAAGAGGTTAACTCGGGACAACAGAAAAGGCTTCAATTTCTGGGTGGCCTAAATGAACAGCACAAACAGTTGAATACAAAGAGGAAGTATTATATCAAAGCTACCTGCTCATTAAACAATCATAACCTGCATAGAACTGTGTGTATTTGGCTTTTAATTTATTCACGTCCTGCACATTTTGGGCTCTTTCTAAGGTTTAATTCATCCCTGTTTCACTGTATTATTCCGTGTTTTATCATAAGCCACTTTGTGCTGCTTCTCCCATTTGAAAAGTGCTCTATAAATAAAGTTTGTTAATATTATTATCGATCTGCTTTTATGAAAAGCACATTAAAGAAGTGCCAGCTCTCATCCTCTCTCTGAATTTCTTGGCACACAGCGGCTCTCTGAACGGAGTCCAACCCATTGCCTCACAGGCCAACTTTAACATCGCTACAGTACCAAAAGTTTTGGAGCGTTTAATTGTTGTCCTTTACTTGCCCCCGAGTTTGTGTCTAGTAATCTCATTAATAAGCTCATTTAGCTTCGTTCCATTGTGCTTTGTCGAGGCCCAGGCATGACTTTCCAACTTCCTCCCATCATTTAGCACAAGCTGGCACTGGGAAAGCTTGCTTGTTTGTGGACATTTTTTGGATGTTGTCACACTAATGGATACTAATGGGGTCTGTTAATGCCACCGTTGTGCTCGGGGACAAATAAGGTGACAGGACCATGCGAGACACAGAAACGATCAGGCGGCCTGAATTTGTAAGGCGCCTGGCAGGGTCTTCCCTCCAGCCCACTTTGATTCAGCATATTGTTATTGCGCCTTTGTTCTCCCTGTGTGTTCTGTTACTCCTCTGTCTCTCCATTACACGCAATTTTCCGTGCCGTCATTTCAATCAATCAAATCCGGTGACAGTAAATGTAGTTGTTTCGCCTTTCTCGGGCTTCAAAGTAAAAATAACTCTCCGGAGCTCGGTCAAATCGAGCTCGCACTCGCATCACCTTTTCTCCTCAGGTCCACCGTTGTGTAACCTAATAAAAGAAGGGAAGCTGGATATTGGCCAGGCGGCCAGAGAAGCCGTAAAAGTAGACAAGAGGAAGATTTGAAGCAGTAAACGTGACGCAGAGCTTTCACCGGGCCGCTATACAGACGCTCTCAGCCTCGACTGATGTGATTTGAGGTTTGATGAATCCTTGTGTCGATCCTTGCCGTCACCCGGTGAGTTCGGGGCAGCGAATCACTCTGCCAGCTCTCGGCCCCTGTGCCCTGTTGTGCCTCACAACTCCAATAATAAACCCGTTTTAGCTCCTTTGTGTGCTGCCCGGAACCATGTCCTGACTTTGAACCCGTCCTAGCTCCCCAAACTCGGCAAGCAGGCGTCAGAGGGGTTGGCAGTTGGGAAAGACATCCTTGTTTGTGGACATGTTGTGGATATCATGCGAATGGTTACTAATTGAGTCTATTAATGGCACTGTGGTGGTTTGTGTGAGATGAGGACACGGCCCCATTGAGCCCAGGCACACTCAACCAGCAAGATTGTGCAAACTGGCCCACCATTTATAAATCAACATGCAGGACAGTTTTACGGGACGTATTATCGGTCGCAAATTGAAAACCGTTTTGGAAGTTTGCGTCTTGTCCGCATCCGATGGAAAACAACATTTTTCAGTTGGGAAAAATGTTAAGATGATGCAGAAAAGTCACAGCCCTGGATGAGTCTTAATAACTCCTTTCATTCGTCTCATATTAGAACTGAATGAAGAAAAACTTGCTTAGCTTCCCTCTCCAGACAAAACAAAGAAGAGACGCGGTGTTATTTCAATCATTTGTCCTCATTTGTACTGACATTACAGACGCTTAATCATCTGGTCACAGGACTTCAAAGCAACACATTTTGATTTCCTCCTCTGTTTGTTGGATCCTGCGCCACCGTATACCCGTGAAATCAAAAGTAGCCCCAGCACGTCGTCATCTACGTCACCCACGGTAAACGAAGTAGACTTTGTCTATAACCGTGAACTCCGGGGCATTCTCTCCCTGATCGGTTCTGTGTGAACTCATTCCGCTCCTGTGGGTTGGACGTCATTGACTCCTCGAGAAAAATGTGTAAACACCTCCGTGGTCTGATCATGTGAAGGCAGCTTCACACATCAGATTACACTAAAGGTCGTACAAAAAGCCCATTCTCATTAGAGAAGCAGACTTGCCTAGTTAAGGACGAGGTGTGTAATCAATATCACAGATGTTAAAGAAGAGTGAGATGACTGTCACGGTGCTAGTGAAGAAGGAGAAGTGGACTGGGCTTTCACAGGAATTGATACACTACATGGAGAGATGCCACTTCCTGCTTTTGGATGTGACTCAGAATAGTAACAGGGAACAATGCACGGCCATTTCCATCCACGTATGCCTCGCAAGTCCCCTCGATTCTGCAGAAGCAGCGAAATGTGAAATGTTTTTGAACTGTGCAGTTATGCATTATGCCTCTCTGTTGCTCACTTTTCTGCGGAGCCCGAGGAAATCCGTTTTAGTGTTTTTCCAGATTCAAATTCCCAAAGTCCATGTTTCGTATTAAGTTTTTAGTGTCTGTGATATTCTTCGTTTTTTATGGTTGATTTAGTTTTTATTGTCCAATTCTGCCTTTCCATCTGTGTTGTCCGCAGCAGGGAAGTCATCCTCAGCACGGTGCGCCATCCTCCACATTTTTCTCCAGGTCTCCACACACACACACACACACACACACACACACACACACACACACACACACACACACACACACACACACACACACACACACACACACACACGTGGATGGGAAACATGGCAGTCTACAGCACCCAAATCTGAAACTGTAAACATAGAGGACTGACAGAGTTGAGGCAGCATAGGTCAGAGACATGTGACTCAGTGGAGTTCCATGTACTTCACATTTTCTTTTCCTACAACTCTGCGCTGTTTCAGAGCAACAACAGAGTTGCTATGACAGTTGAAATGCAGACAAAGTTCAACAGAAGCTCTCGAATGATAGTGGTGCATTTCTTTTAAGATAAGACCGAGCTAAATCTGCAATCCGCACGATGACAGAAGCATGTAATGTCAGTGCAGGAGTCAGTGTCGGTGTGTGTGTGTGTGTGTGTGGCCCTCTGTGCGATGTTTTCAGATCCTTCAGTTAAAATGGATTTTCAGGTCGGGTTGTTTGGGGTGTTTTTTCTGCAGAGCCTTTATTGGCATTTAACTCAACAGGAGTGCGCACCAAAATAAAAGCATAAAAACAGTGGTTGCACGTTATTGATCTAAGCCTGGTTATAATGGCCAGTATAATGGTTCAGCGATTATTTATACCATTTAAAATGCAAACCAAGTGCTCAGCCGAGCCCTGTGTTACAAATGTACTTTGAAGTGATTTTTAATCTGGGAGAATTTAGCCTAGAGGCGTCATTGACTGCATCAGTATTTGTGCACAGCTCAAGTCGTGGATCTCAAGCACAGTCAGGCGGTCTCAGTGTCAGACTTCACGTCACCGCGTGAAATGCAGACTTAATTTGTCCTCCACTTCCATATTTAGGTCTGTCAGTTTTCTTCAGAGTTAAAGTTTACCAGTGTGAGAATGCAGCGTCGTTGAGATTTGCTGTTCTGACTTCGTACTCATTACTCCCTGCAGAGATGATCATGATGATAGTAATTCTAAAAGAAAAGTAGAAATAAGGTTAGGAATGAAATATTAAGATTGAATGATTTGTCTGAGATGGAAATATTGTTGAATATAGAAGGGAATGCCTAACGCACGGCAGGGCCTACAGGTTCAGCCTGTTCAAGGCTGTCAGAGCTCTGCATTGAGAAAAATGTTCCGCCCCCAGGTATCCATGAGCTCAAATTGGCTTCTCAACCTTAGAAAATACTGTAATACTAGAACACTCTACAGCCAGACTGAATAAAGCAAAAAAAAATTACTCACACCATTACGTGCATGGAATGTAGTACTGCAGGGACTTCCTGGCTTGACTATAAATTTCTGTCTCTTAGGACTTGAGATGCGCAGTGCTGGTATGTAATGGCTAGAACACAGCTCATAGTTGCTACACGCTGCATACTTCACCACCTCTCGTGCACAGAATATTACTACCTTGTATGAGCGAGAGTTGTGAAAACTTGTCAACTGATCAACTATTAATTGACCAACAAGCAAATGTCCTCCGGTCTCTGATGACCTTATTCACCTTAGTTACCTCAGGTCCTCTCATGTCAGAGGGGACTTCTCCTCCTTTCCTCCTTCCTCCTTTCCTTTCCTTTGCCCAGTTTCTACTATGTGGTACTGGCTCGGTTTTACTCTGCCATTTGTGTGTTTCCATTACCTGGAAGGTGTAACCCGGTACTAGAAGTTTCTAGTACCTGCTTGCCTGCTGGGCCAAGCCGGGCCGAGTAAGGCCAACTGCCTCCTCTTCATTTCTGATTTGTTTTTCACCCGTTTTGGAAATGACGATCACCTGCAAAGCGACTCCTTGGTCGGTGTAGACGAGGTGTCCTTCGTCGCCGACGGGCAGATCCAGAGAGAGCTTGACGGGGCAACACGCAGTGAGCGTGTTTACCTGCGTTGCCATGACGACGGTGTTCTCTCAGTGCGGCACCACGTCATGGAAACGTGCTCGAGCCGCATTGAGCCGCTAGCACGTAGTGTAAACGGGGCCTGAGACGGGTTCTCGCGTGGCGCCCCCTTCAGACCGCGGCCTCGACTGAACCCGCCGCCGTCCAGATGGTTTGTCACTCCCCCGTCGACGGGCTCGCAGTAAAAGACTCTACACCTTCTTGCTTTTTTTTCTCTTCCAGCTACAAAGAGAAATCAGCAGCTTGTCGATCAATAGCACACTGGCGGTGCCACTAATCCCACTCGCCGGCTGAATAATTCATAGTCAATTAGAGCAGAGAGGCCGGCGCTGTCTTCGTGGCATGAGTGCATTTCCAGTGATTCATTCCAGCGCCCATGCAAGGGGTCTCTTAATTGTTGTTTACTGCTCGCTGCCCGACCGCATGTTATTTTTATGCCGTCGTGATTACTCCCGGCAGCGCTCGGAGTGCTTGGGAAATGAAGTCCATTAAGGGGGAGGAGGAGGAGGAGGAGGAGGAGGAGGTGGGGGGGGTGGTCCTGAGAGCTGTGTTCCTGTCGGGACGTTTTCCAGGTCCGGACCCGAACCGCGCGAGGATGATAAATCTCGTCCCGTTCCCAAAGTGTCAGGAAATGAGACGCGGGGCGTCAGCCTCTCTGGGTTCATACCTGCGGGACTCGCGTCCGGGGATTCGCCCTCAGAAGACGGGGCAGCTCCAGTTGAGCCTGCTGCAAAAAACAAAAAACAAAAAAAGAGAGTGCCCTGGTTTCCTCTTCAGCTGCATTTTCTTTTTCACTTTCTGTTTGTTTGAGAGAGAAAGTTTGCGGACTGGCTGCCGGAGGTGATTGCTGACAAGCCTGACAAGCTGTAAAAGCACAGTCTGGGTTCTGTGCGCGGCTGCGGCGGGATCTGAGAATAGCTGCGCTGCCCTGCAGTCCTCTTCTGACACCTCCTGCAAGTCTGCAGCGTGAGGAAATCTGAGACTCTTGGTCATTAAAGCTTTGTCTACATACAAGCATCCATCAAAAGAACACACACACGCGTCTACCTGCTGTGTCAGACTTTCACAGAAAGCTCTAAATGTCCCCTCTGGTCATTTTGCTCCTGGCCTGGAGGATCCTGGGAGACGCTGCACACAACACACACACACACACACACACACAAAGAAAAGTGAGAAATTCAGATGAAGTAAACACAGATGTTTGTTCATAAAAAAAACTCCAAAACAAGTCAAAGCTCCCAGTGTGCACGCGCACCGAGGGCTCACTGCTTTTAGCAGTTTGCCCCGGCGAGCCTCTTGATGTTTCTGCACGTCCTGTGCTAATGAGAGGAGCCTCCCCTTAAAGTTGTCACTCACTTAAGGGACTGTTTTCCTTCCCCAGTAATTCCTGATAAATGAAGTAAGACCCCTGGAGAATCCTGGCAGGGACGCGTTTCCATGATATGTTATTCGGCCGTGCAACGCTTGCACCTTCTTTCCACTGCGCCGCTCATTCATCTGACGGCGATTCAGTTCAGCGGCTCCAAAGTCACGCCGACAACAAAGACGCCATCCCTGTGTGTGTGTGTGTGTGTGTGTGTGTGTGTGTATCTCTTTGAGAGGCAGAGGAGCACACACACTCTTTTTTGTTTCATTGCCGTTTGATTGCAGCTCTCAGTACCTCTCACTTGTGTTGACACCTGTTAGCTGTGACTGAGGAGAGTTTTGCTTCTGTTTGGGTTTAATAGCCATAGGCTTCCCCTCTGTGTGCACACGTGCACGCGTGTGTGTGTTTGTATGGTCCTCGTTGTTTTGATTGTATAACACACACACACACACACAGACAACCACACACCAGATCATATAAAAAGTTTTTCTTCCTCTTTCTCGTCCTGTATCAGTCTGCCGCGAGTCTGAGCCTCTGTTTGCCTTTGATTACGGGCTCTAAGGAGACTCTTTGTGGATGAGAAGCTTTGATAAAATCACAAACTACTGGAAAGTGTTAAAACTGCTTGAAAACCAACATTTGATCAGCTGTGTGATCGCTGCGTGTTTCTGAGCGTTTGGACTGAACTCTCAGACCACACTTTGGGCCTGGGTGTGGTGACGGCACTGACAGTCACTCGCAGTAACAGCTTTTGCATTCAGATAATGTAAGCATGCTGTGATTTCTAGCGGGTCCAGATGGCTCAAGCGAAGCCATATTCCTTTAACAAGAAACAGACATGATACAAGTCGTAGCTGGAGCACGCCAGAGCGCTTTTGCATCTTCTCTCTTCTCCTTCTCGCAGTGAAAGAGAATTATTTTTTATGGACAACGAGGTCGACGGTTGTGATTTGTTGGGCTCGTTACTCTGGGATCAAACGCGCAAGAGCTGGACATGTATTAAAGAGGTGTCGATTTCATGTCTACTTTTAAGGAAGTGGCCTTTTTACAAGTGCAGACTGCTCCAGTAATCACATTAATAAGCCAGCCGGATTTCACTTTCTTACTTTCGTAGTACACGTAACGTGACAGAAGAAGCAAACTGTGGTGTTACCTTCAATCAGGATGTAGCTCAGTGCTTTACATTACACCACGCATAATGCACTCATTGATAGATATTGTCCGCAAACTGCCAAGAATAAGCAGAGTTGCAGCGACTAACAGATGAATCAACCAGGAAGGATGGATTAGACTGTATCCTGACCTTTGTGAGACACACATTACCTTTTGTAGAATTTTATAGACCAAACTAATCAATCAGCCCGGAGAATAATCACCAGAGTGACAGAAAAAAACCCCTCATCACAACTCAGCTGAGCTCAGCTCACCCTCTATTATGTAGGAAGCACATTTAAAACAAATGTTGACCAAAAGTCTGTGCGAAATGCTGGACGTCATCAGACGAACGTGGCAATGAAACACACATTGATAAAACATGGTGATAAAAGATGTAAAGCAATAAAACGCATCACACAGTATAAAATGTATATACTGTACGCTCTATTACATGCATTACATGCTTCTGTCATGATGCGGATTGCAGATTTATCTCAGTCCATATGATATATATTTAAACATGTATATAGATAGATGATCAAATACTATGAAAATATCAAAAGTACTAAAAATAAGTGAATATACGTAAGTGTTACTGTGTATACAAGTATGTATAAATATATATATACACTTATGCAATGAAATGAAATTAAAAATGGATGTAAAAAGCTGGAGGACTTTAAAAACTGATAAAACAAGAGAAAGTGTGCCAGAATATGAGGATCACTCCATCCATCTCACATCACTTCTTTCTTTTTCCGTGTTTTTCTTGGTCTTGCAGCCCGCACTGATTTTGGAGGGAGGATTCCCGGCTCTCGGCCCCTGGCCCGGGTCTCCACCTGTGGCTGGCTGTGAGCAGCGAGCAGAAGCACATGGTGGGACGGACAGCCAGCGCAGAGGTGCACTGACACCTCCAGCCTCCCCGCTCCAACACACAGCCACAACCATGAGCTCCCACAGTCGATCGGGTAAGACGGCCGCTCCTCCGACCAGATGAGATAGGATAAGATCATCCTGTACTGGCCTCACAGAGGGGGAAATGACTGCACCGTTCCACTAGCAAAGACCGAGGAGCATCACTTTGAGACATAAGAAATCAAGCACATGCACCGAATATTGTAGAGGAATAAAGTATTAAAGACTAATTCCTATGAAGTGTTCTAATGAACAGTTAAACTGAATCCTATTGATTGAAAGTGCACTTGGTTACTTTCCTCTACATTGAACCTTTTGTGATGGAAACTTTTGTGCATGCAGTGGTTCATAGTGTGGTATTTCAGATTTAATCCAGTTTTCAACATATCCACAAACCTTTAAAAATGTGATAACTTGATCCTGGTCGAGCCAAACTGCTTCCTTCCATTTGCTGTTTTTTTGCAGGTGATTTGGTCTCAGCTTTCTGAACAGACCGAACCTGCTGTTTTCTGATTTTTGTCTTATTCCTTTGCATTTCCTCGAGGGCTCTTCAATTTTCTCTAGGCTCGCTGGCTTAATGTGGTTGATTTAGCAGCTGGCAAAACCACCAACTCCAGCATGTTGCATTGTTTAAATAGCAATTACACAGCAGTGTGTAGGAGAGGCCAAATGTTTGTCCAAGTGGCATTTTTTTTTTCGTGGTTAAATTGATTTGCACTCATGTTCGTATCAAGAAAACACGGCTGCCAAGAAAGCAATTTGATGCAGAGAAGAAAGATTTGAGATGGCGAGCCTGTTATTTACTGAAGCTTTGACGTAAATATCAGTGTATTTTAAAGTTTTTAGCCTGCAGGATTAAAATGTTGATGGTCTCCTTTGTATCCAGCAAACATCGGATCCTTGGATTTAGTTGGGACCGAGGCAGCAAAGGACAGAAACACGGCTCGGGGTGTTGGGAACTCTGATGCCGAGCAAAGCAGTGTCACTGTGAACGTAAATCTAGCAGCTCAGAAACT